>PVKB01005467.1:13390-96178 GCA_004027205.1 Ctenodactylus gundi | reverse complement strand
CCCCCCCCCCCCCCCCCCCCCCCCCCCCCCCCCCCCCCCCACCGCCCCACACTTCAATATGGCTCTTTCCAGTGGGCACTACTACAAAGCCATGTAAGGAATGAAAACAAACAAACAAACAAACTCAGAAAAGGGCCTGAAGGGTCTTCCATTTCCCTTACCTGTGGCCTCCCCACCATCCACCCCAGGGGCCTGGCCTGGAGGAGGCAGTTCCCTCCATGGGAAGATAGTTCTTCCCCTCTCACCTTGGCTCCCATGAGCTGGGAGATTCCTGGAATTTTTGACAGTCTTTGTTTATGCGGTATGATAGCAAGGCACAGGATCTGTCCACGGGAATCTCTCCTGGGTGTCCCGACACGGAGTGAGCAGGAGTTGCGGCTGCCGCTCCCATCAGGAGATAGGACTAGAGCACAGAGCCAAGCAGCAGTGCTGCCTCTGCAGTGTGTCACCCACACCTCCTGCTCATTGCTCCAGTTGCCACCAGGCAGAGCCTGGACTTCGGGCACTGTGGACTCAGGCTGGTCAGGGGCCATCTGTCGGTGAATAACTCAAAATCTACCAAGTACACGCTCCTTCCTCTCTAAGGCTACATGGTCCCCAGCAGGGAATGTCAGCCAAGTGTGTGGGAGACTGAAATGGAATAAAATTTAGGATGGTGCTGCTGGTTGGCCCTGGCTCCATTTCCGGTTCTTGGTGGCTGTGTGTTGCCGCAGCCGCTGCTCTGAATGGAATAGGCTACAGGACATTCTCCATCCAAGATGGTTCCTCCAGGTGGATTATATAAGACCTACAGGTAGCTCTTTCCCACAGCCCATTTCTCCCATAAAGTGCCAAAGAAGAAACAGTTGCCAACAAGGCAAGTCCAATTCCATTCCCCAACAGGAGACTCATTAAAGATATCCAAAATGCTGAGAAAAGAATAATTTGAAAAAATTATCTTGAAATTCACACATTTAATTACAGGAAAAAAGAGATACTTTAATTACAGGAAGAAGAAAAAGTGTAGGTTTCTATGGAGGCACCTGGGCGGATTTTCAGGACTTCCGTAGGGTTTTCGAAGTCAATAGGAAGACCAAGAGGAGAGTAAGGGCGGAAATGGGGAAGCAGTGGCTGTGGGGAAGGCGGCCGGGAGGACAGCACAATAGGGCAGCTGCCACTTGGGCCTTAGGAGGATCTTCCCAAGCAGTGCTGAATACAGAAAGTCTGGGTCACTGGGAGAAGCAGAACTGTCCCTGTGGGGAGCACCAGCGTGCCCTGCACTTCATAAGGCCTCCCATAGCCACAAACCACCCACATCGTGCTGGGAAACTAAAGGTTATCTGGAGGCAGGAGGAGTAATGCAAGGACTTGAGAGGTGCCAGGGCTCTGGGAGGAGTTCCCAGCAGTGAGTTCAGTTTATCTGTGGGGGTTGCCTAAGTTCACACCAAGTCAGATCGCAGTAAGGAAAGGACAAGTGGGTCTTTCCCAGGAACTACGGCTGACAAGTGGCCTATGAGGCTCCAGGCAGGAGGCATGGCAGGAAAAGACCACACATGAGGGCGCAGCCCAATAACTGGGGATCCTCACCATACGACTCACACAGAGGAGCAGAAATCCCACTCTGGAGGAAGCACTAGGAACATGGGGTGCTGGGACCAGAGGCACCCCTCTTCCTGCACTCTGGCCTCGAGCCTGGCCCCACTCTACCAGGTGTGGCTCCACCTGGGGCATTCAGGGAAAGAATCAGCTCATTCCAGCTCATTCCAGGTGGGTGTGTTGGGCTGGATTTTAGGGAAGGGAGATGGGGGTCCTTGCTCACATACTCTGGGCAGGAAAGCATGGGATCCACAAATGGGAATCAGCCCCAGCCCAGCTCAAGCCACACCTATTCCCCATCTTTCATACTCACCCCAGCAGAATAGGGCCTTCTAGGGCAGGGAGGACATAAGCGCCCTGCCCTCCAGGCTCTTCCTGTCCTCTCTGCCCCTCCCTGCCCTTCTCTCTCCTCCCTGCCCTCTGTGTCTTCCCTGCCCTCACAGCTTTCCTCGGCATCCCTTCAGGTGTCAGGGTCTAGGATCTATCTCCCCAGTCTGGCCTCCCCACCTTCTTTTTAGGAGAGAACTAGGAAACACTAATATAAAGAACTTCTCCACACATGTCTACTCCAACTCCTCGTGTCCTTACTCCAAAAATCAGCTAAGTTCTAAGGGGGAGTCGGACAAAGCTTTCCAGAACCGGAGGTGGGAGTTTCCAGTACAATTGTAATGGGGATTCAGCATGGAAGATCATGTTTACAGTGTGGTTCCCTTACCCATAAAGATCCTGATGGGCTCTTTGCCTTAGTGAAGTGTCAATTGAAGTCCAGAAAAATATATTTCCGAAAAACAAAAGAGGAGATATTTTAGCTTTTGTAGTTTGCTAATCAGAGCAGCATTTTCTATAGGTGTGTCACGGCTTCCCCCCCACCCCACCCCAAGGCTGCCTGGCTCCCTGCTTTGCCACTTCCTGAAGAATGCCTTCCTCCCAAACTCCTCAACATCTGTTATAACTATTTAAAGAGCTTGCCAAGACTCAGCCCAAGATGCCTGGAATCATGTCAAACCAAGGAAACAATGAGGCTTACAGACTTTCATTTAGGACAGTTCCAATGGCTGTGGGGTTAATTCCGCACACTGAATGCCTCAAAGTGGCTAAAGCCCCGGTGTGGACATGGAGGGGCCTATGGGAAGGATGAGGACACAGACACTATGGACTTCGTGTCTCCAAGAGCACCCGCTCGGACGCTTTTTGTCAGAGGATCCCAAATGGCCAGAACCAACTAAAACGGCAGCCGTGAGAAAGACAGCTCAGGACTAGATGGGGCTGGACAAAACTCTCCTACCCATAAGTACCCGATCTTTGGTTGTGGTGAGGGAAGAGGGGGTCCTCCTGGGTATCTGAGGGATATTAGTTCCTCTGAAGTATCTGACAAGCTAGAGCTATGCAAAGGCAGGCAAAGTCTCCTGAGTGGACAATGAGCATGGTGCCTGCACCTGTGCATGTGTGTACATGCGAGTATGTGTATACATGCATGTGTGTACTGTGTGCATGCATGCACCTTTGTTGTGGCTTGGATCTGAAATGTCCCCCAAAAGTCTCATGTATGTGGATGTTACGGATTATCTATGGAATCATATGCTGTTAGGAAATCGAGGCCTGATCTGGAGGGGTGGATTATGAGTGTAGTGAAAGACAAGGAGTGTGGACTGGGTTAGTTACGTGAACTGAATTATAGGCAGGTGCTGGGGGCTAAAACCTAGAAGGAGTAGGAGGCTGAGGCTGGATCCAGAAGGGGCGGGTCACTGGGATGGGACCTGCAATGCTGCTTTCTGCCTTCCGTCTGGACTTGACTTGATGAGACTTGACTTGACTTCCTGCTTGCAATGCCGTGCAGAGCTGCTCCTGCCCCTGCCTCTGCCATACCCTCCCACTCTTGCCAGCTGCCATGAACAGACTCTGACTTTCTGAAACTGTGAGCCAAAATAAACTTTTCCTCCCCTAAAAATTGTGGATGTCAGGTATTTAGTCACAGCGAAGAAAAAGTAACTAAGACAACCTTCAAGGGTATGGATCAAGACCAGGGTATATTCACGGGATGGGCAAGTAGAAAGTACCATTGTAAATACAGTGGATTCTTCTGGTGTGGGGACACAGGACCCACCCTTTTGCTCTGTGAGAACTCTTCCTTCATGCCTACGTGAAATACAGGGAAACTCTATGGTGTCTAGGTAAACCCATGAGCATTGCAGCAGTAGACCGGCCAGGCCGGGTGAAGTGACTGGGACAAGCATCCAGATGGAGGAAGAAGGCCTGTCAGAGAGGGGCTGGAATGAGCGGGACCTGTGGGTAAACTCAAAACACTTACAAACAGGATCTCAATAGCTCACATATCTTAAAAACCAATAGCTACATTTGCCCTCTTTTTCTTGAGCGTGGCTTCTTCCTTTGACTCATGTTTTTATGTGAAAACTAGTATTTTAATGCTAAAAGCAAAAATATGAAGAAAACTGAAACCCATCATTATTAAATTGATCTGTAGAAATGCTGTTACTGGAAATTGAGCATACTTTGGGGCTTTCTTCCAGAAACCAGCTTGGCTGTCAGACTCGGGTCAAATCTAAGCCTTAATGCCCTGAGTGTGCTCTTGTTTAAAAGCATACCCACATACACTACGTTACTTGTAGCAACATCTAGTCTAGTCAGGAGTTATTCTGTTTGCAAAATGTGCTATTTGCCTGGAACTCTTGGAATCTTTATTTTTTGTTTCCTTCCCATCGGAGGAAAGTGAAACTGGGAATTTCTCTTTGATAAAAGAACCAAAAACTGAATATCTTAATTTTAAATTTATATTTAGTACCTAGTTATAAACTTGAAATACATAGAATATAGTATAAACCGAATTCTGGGTTGCCTTGTTAAAATGCACTGTTATCAAGTCTTAAAAACTAAATTAAACATTAATCCCAGGAAGCAATAGGGTTTTTGGTTTGTTTGTTTGTTTGTTTGTTTTATGCAGCCCAAAAAATATCCAACAAGGCCTCCTCCCTTGGTTGATCCTCAGTCCCCCCAACCTCAGCGTGCATAGTCTAGGCTGACTCTGAACTTACTACCAAGTTAGCCTGAAACTCAAGGCAATCCTCCTGCAGCAGCTGCCTGAGGGATAGGGTTACAGGATTATACCACAACTCCTGGCTTATGTGGTACTGGAAAATTGAATCCAGGGCCTTACACTTGCTGAGCAAATGCTTTAACTGCCAACCTACACCTTCAACCCCCAGATCTCATATTCCAAAGGCCAAAGATGGCTTGATGAATGTGCCCGTGGTCATGCTAGAGAGGAAAACAAACAGCATACCCTGAGGATGCTGCCCACCTGGCCCTCCCTTCCTGGGCCCGCCACCTCTGTGGTGGAGCTATCCTCTAAATTGTACAGTTCATAATGCTGACCACATCCTGTGTCTCCTTGAAAATAACAGAATACAGTCATAGTTCCAAAAACCCAACAACGTTTCTGCACTTATGTCTGATAAGATTATAACCTCCCTGAAGCTCACCTGCATAGATGTGGTACCTGCAACATAAAACAACTTGGTTTTAGTTTGATTTCTCATTGACTAATTGTCTATATTAGTGACCTCATATTTGATCTCTAAGTTATGACACCCTGACCGAATCTGGTGGATACCGTGTCTGTGAAAACTTATTTTAAAAGATGTCCCTGGAGCAGAATGATCTGGAGACAAGACCAAATGAGGTTCCACATCTTTATGGCCAGGGCCTCTGCCCACTGTCTTGGGACCTGGGACTTTCTTTCCCCATTCTTATGCTATGCTCTCACCCCAAGATTCAAGTGTTTTAGAAACAAGCATCTCCAAGGCATTAGCTTCCGTCCACCTTTGGAAGCACACATTGGCCTATGATTTTAATAAAAACCAAAAGTTAATTTCTTCTCAGCCTTATATCTCTTGCTTCTTCATAGTTCAAACTCATACGGCCTCAAATGGCTCTGGATCAAAATGCAGCATTCCTCCAACACATGATACAAGAGCCTGACAGGAGGAACATTTGCAATGAGCTGGCTGGCCCTTGGAAAGCAAGCCAGAATGACCTTCGTACTGTCAGGGATGGCCTGCCCTAGGGGCTAAGGCTCATCCTTAGGGAGGTCAGGAATCACAAGCAGAGACCCACACAATAGAAAGTGAGAACTGAAATCCCAATGTAGCCCAGCCCAGACCCCTCTGGGCTCATCGCTGGGCCTCGGGGTCCTGGTCAGTGTTGCTGGAGGGGGCGCAGGGTGCTCCCAGAGCTGATCTCCTACAAGCCCTGTGTGAGCATCAATATTCCCTGATCTGAAACCCTACCCTTCAGCGAGGGCTATCATACCATGTTTCCCCCCAATTCCGGGTAAGGTTTACACTGGTAAGGCAGGGCCTGCAGCCAGTTCTCAAACCTAAGTGCCCCCTCCCAGGACCGCCTCACTTCCAAGATGCTAGCATGAACTACAGGAGATTGGATATGTATCTGGGAGTGTGCACAGCCTCAGCCCAAGAAGGGTGGTGATATCTCTGACACTGCAGGAGTCACCAGGGCCATGGAGGGCCAGCAGCCACCTGTGAGCTTCTCACTTCCTGATATAGTTCACTCGATAACAGTGGGTGAGGGACAACCTGGGTCCTGACTTCTGTCCCTGTGAGGATGTTTAGGAGCCACACCGGCCCCATGACCCCAGACTTACCCAGCAGGACTTGGGGCTAGGACAGGCAGGCACACACTCCCTCGGGCCTCTGACCAAAGTTGATACCCTTCCATCTAGGCTAAGACTTTGCTAGAGGCCACCACAAACCCAGATAACTCATAAGAAGGAAAAACAGAGACTCAGGCTGTCACAGGGCACACATTTGAAGACTCAGGTACACAATGGTGGATACTTGAGAGATAGGGCCATGGCCATGGGCAACAGAGCTGCCCAGAACCCTGAAGGTGGAAAAAACCAGAAAGGGTTTGACCCAGGACACAGCCCTGCTGACGTCTTCCCTGGAAGCTGGGGAACCCAAGCACCAGAAGCCAGACAAGGGTGGAGGCTGTGTGAGGAGCAGCTCTGCCTCATCTGTGACTGTGCTCACAGGTCTGGCTGAATACAGGTCTCAAAAGGACAAGAATGCCACCAAGGCCATTAGGGAGGAAAAGAAAAACCAGAACAAATGCCTGCCATGCATGGCAGACAACTCTGTGGGTGGCTGGGTAAGGAGCAGTAGATGGACAGGGGTTGGTCAGGACACAGTGAGCCACATTGTCCTGTGCAGTGGTTCCTTTGCACAACTCCCTTCCTCATTTGCAAAGGATTATGGGCATAAGGCAGCCACAGGGAGTGAGGGTGAGGACTCACATAGGTGCTCAGGAGTGCCCATGGCTATCTAGCCTTGCTTGGGAACTTGCCTGTTTGGCCAGGTCCCCAGCTCAACTCTCTCCTACTCCCTCCTATGAGGTATGGAAGGGATTAACTCAATGCAAAAAAAAAAAAAAAAAAAAAAAAAAAAAAAAAAAGCCATCAACCATTCTTGCTGTGATGTGCAACTCCCCATCAGGCTATCACACTAGAGAAAGGCCACCCGCAACCTTGCTAATGAGCCACCTCAGTAAAAGCCCTTGGCTTCCAGGAAAGGCGGCCCTGTGAGAACTGGGGTTCACTCTAGCTTTCACTTGAAATGAGAAGAGACTAGGCTAGGATTTAGACTGCAAAGAGCTGGAACTAGTATTCTTTTTTCTTTTTTTCCTTCAACACTGTAGAACCACAATAGAATGCAAACCAACCAAAGAGGGGAGCAGAGAGGTTTCAACAGATAGCCTCCAAACGTCTGGCCCTGACTCACTGGTGAGTCATGGTGGGTTTGGAAGTGTTGCAGCCCATGCTGGCCAGCGGGGGGAACACTCCCAGAATAAGGACCAGCTTAGCTGCAGCTGAACTCTGCCTTGATGTCCTCCAGGCAATGTCAGTGCTCATCACTAATTTTTGGGAAGTGGCAAAGTAAAGACATGGTGCAGTCCTTCCTTAATTTTTCCCTTGGGATTCTCCCTTTGCTCATTGGCATGTGGAAATGTATGCATTGTTTGTAAATGATGGACCATGAAGTAACCACAAAGCCACAAAGACCCCGAGTAGGGGAGGTGATGGGAGAGAGAGTCCATCAGCCATGCTGTGGGTAGACACAGCTCTGCTCTGTGGAGCCCGTTACTTCATGGGTCCATTTGTGTGTGTGTGTGTGTGTGTGTGTGTGTGTGTGTGTGTGTGGTATTGAAAGTGGAACCTAGAATGTGTACACTAAGCTGGCCCCCAGCCCATTTTTATTTATTTGTTTTTATTTTAAGACACGGTCTTGCCAAGTCGCTGGTTACCCATGCTGGGCTAGTAGATCTCATGATCCTCCTGCCCCTGCCCCGCCAAAGTGCTAGGATTACAGGCCTGCATTGTTAGTAGATTTCCTTTCAACAACTTTGGGAATGATATTGTACCTCTCTACCTTATTCATTACATCCCATTCACTCAGCCAGGTCATGTGGGCATCTTCTGTCCACCAGGGCCTGTATAGAACCAGGGACAGAGATCCAAAGTCCCCATGGTAAGAAGCAAAGAATCCTCATCACATGCCCTTCAGAACAGCTATGTATGCGCTGTAGGGAGGACCTAAGAGGAGTGTCCTAGGTCTGATCCTGATTTCTCTGTGTTTTCTGTGACTTGGTCCATAAGTGCTTTGCGCTGCTCATTCTGCTAAATAAATCTATTATTCAAAATACTTTGAACCTGACGAGGAGCCATAGGAACCTATAAGGCGTACTTTAGATATCTATTACAAGTAGATACTAATGACTATCATTTTTTAAATAACAGTATTGTTGAGACATAATTCATGTATCAAAATTCTCCCATTTAACATATACGGTTCAATGGTTTTTAGTTTGTTCACAGTTTCACAATGCTATCACCACATTTAATGCCAAAACAGTTTCATCATCCCACCCCCCAAAAAAACCTCTTAACAATCTCTGCCCCATGACCCCCAAAAGCCTTTGGTCCTAGTAAATGATGCCCTGCTTTTCACCCTACAGATTCGCTCACTCTGGACATACAGAGAATCATGTGGTGTGTGACCTTTTGTGACTGTCTACTTCTACCTAGCACAATGTTTTCAAGGATTACCCGGGTTGCACTGGGCAACCTGTTTGTGTGGTCAACCAGTATTCTATTACATGTAACATTTAATTTATCCATTCACTGATGAACATTCAGATCAATTACATGCTTTTGTGGCTGTGACGCATCATATTGCTGTGAGAACTTGGGTGTGTGTTTGTGTGGGCATTTGCTCTCAGTTATCTTATGAACCTAGGAATGATTTGCGAGGCAGCTCTAGTAACACTTTGGGGAACTGCCACGCTATGTTCGAAAGCAATTGCATAATTTTACATTTCTCACACAGTATGTAAGAATTTTCCCACATCCTTGTCAACACTTGTTTTCTTACTTTGTAATTCTACTAGGTTCAAAGTGCTATCATGGTTTCTTTGCAATTACTTTGTGGTGAAATGCATGTAACATACAATTTACCATCTGAGCCATTTTAAATGTATAGTTCAATATTTTATCAAATGCATTCATAGCACTGTGCAGCCAAGGCCACCATCCATCTCTATCTGTACACCTACTACACTGCCTCCCCATCCCTTTCTTCAGCCTACAAGAATCTTTCTTTCTGTTTGACTGTCTTTTTTGGTGGGGAAGGAATATACTTGGGATTCAAGCCAAGGCCTTCACACCAAGCAATATTTCCAGCTGCCTTTTATTGTTTATTTTGATATAAGGTTCCTCTAAGTCACTAAGCTTTCCTGGCTGGACTGGAACTTGGCATTCCCCTGCCTCAGCTTCCTAGAATGCTGGGATTACACGTGTGTGACACCACACTCAGTTTTGACGTTTCTCTTTTGGTGTGGACTTACTTCATTTAGGGTAATATCTGCGAGTCTCATCCATGTTGTGGTACATGTCAACATTGTTTGTTTTTCCTGTTTAGGCTCAAAAATCTTCTATCATGTTTATAAACCAATTTTGCCTGTGTATTCTGTGAGTACTCAGTGGTTCTTGTACTTTACCTACTGTAAGCAGTACTTCTAGGAACACAAGTAGACATATCTTTTCCACATCCTACTTCTAATTCCTCTGAGTATACATGTAGAATTTGAAAGCTGGACCACTTGTGGTTCTATTTTTATTTTTATTTTTATTTTTTTGAGAAACCACTAAGCTGTTTCCTGCACTGGCTGCCTTGTTTCACCTTCCAACCAATAGTGAGCAGAGCGTCTGGCCTCTCCATCCCCACCAGCACCTGTGATTATTGGCTCACTGGTTACTGGGGTTTGGCTCTGCAGTGTCCCCCAAAAGTCTCATGTATTTTGATGTTATGAATTTTCTATGGAACCACGTGCTGTTGGTAGATTGGGGTCTAGTCTGGAGGAGTGGATTACAGTTAAGTTAGGATTAAAGGTGTGTGAGTTAGGATTAAAGGCGTGTAAATTAGGATTAACTGTGTGTAGTGGCCACACCTTCCACACCTGGATGCAGGTGTCACTGGGTAGAGACCTGGAAGGATATATAAGCTGCTTCCTGCCTTCTTTGGAGGATGAAGACTAGGTCTGGGACTAGGACTGGGACTTGGACTAGTCTTAACTTGTCTTCCAGTTTGTGATGTCATGAGAAGCTGCCTCCACCTCTGCCTCTGCCATGTACTTCAATTGCCGCAGGCTGCCCCTGAATGGACTGTGACCTTCTGAAACTGAAAGCTAAAATAAACCTTTCCTCCCCTAAGTTTGTGGACATTGGGTATTGAGTCACAGCAATGAAAGTAACTAAGACACTGGTGTCTTTGTTGGTTTGTGTGTTTGCTTTCCAAATAGATATGAGGTGTAGCTCATTGCAGATTTAATTTACCTTTTCCTAATGATTATTGACACCAAACATCTTTTCATGGGCTTGTTGGCCATGAAATGTCTTGAGAAAATGTATATATTTAAATCAATTGCCTATTTTTATAATCAGGTTAATTGGTGGTTGAATTTTAGGAGTTCTCTGTATCTTTATAATTCTAATTTCTTGTCAAATTTAAGACTTGCAAAAATTTTCTCCCATTCTGTGGGATGCATTTTTACTATGTTGATGGTATCTTGATAAATATATTTTATTTTTTTGTACAAAATTCAATTTACCTATTGTTTCTATCATTATCTGTGCCTTTGGCACAGTATCTAAGAAATAATGGCAAAGTCCAGTAAGGAGACATTTCATTCTATGGTTCCTTCAAGAGCCTTATAGATTTAGGTCTTACTGATGAGTCACCGATGCACTTTGATTTAATGTTTCTACATGCCGTTGAATAAGAATCCAACTTCATTCTTATGCATAGGTATGCCCAGTTTTCTCAGCATCATTTTCTGGAAATTTTTATCCTTTCTTTTATAAATGGTTTTGGAACCCTTGTCAGAAATCATTTGGTCATATCTGTGAGAGTTTGTTTCTGGGCTGTCTCTCTTATTCCCTTATAGAATATTATATCTGTGCCATACTGTTTTGATTTAAAATCAGGGCATGTGATTGCCTCCAGTTTTGTTTCTCTTTTACAAAAATTTTGACATTTAGAATCCTTTGAGATTTTGCTCAAATTTCTGAATAAACTTCACTATTTCTGCAGCAGAGTCATTGGAATTTTGATAAAGACTGCATCAAGGATGTAGGACTTCTCTAGGTAGTACTGCTTTGTTAACAACAGTAATTCTTCCAACCCATGTGTGTTTCCATTTCTTTATGTATTATTTATCTTCTTTCAGTAATGCTTGATAATTTTCATTGTATGGTGCTCCCTTCATTCCTTAAGTTTATTTCTACTTATTTTACTCTTTGATACTTTTGTTAATGAACTTTTTTTGAGGTAGGATCTCACTCTGCAGTCCAGCAGGGCTGGTCCTGAGCTCACTATGTAGTCCAGGCTAGCCTGGAACACACAACAATCCTTCTGCCTCAGCTTTCTGAGTGTTGAGATTACAGGTATACACACTACAACACCCAGCTTATATGTGGTGTTGGAGAATTGAAGCCAGGGCCTTGTGCTTGCTGAGCAAGTGACCTAACACCTCGACTATGCCCCTAGCCTGACAAATTTATTCTTGTAATTTTTTTCAGGTTGTTTTTGTTAAAAGATTGAAATGCAAGTCATTTCTGTGTTTTGAATGACATGTTGCAACTTTGCTAAATTCCTTTTTAATTTTTTACACATGAAATCATTATCACCTGCAGAGATAATTTTGCATTTTTCCTTCCAATGTGGATGTCATTTATGTCTTTGTCTTTCCTAACTGCTCTGGTTAAATCTTGTCATACTGTGTTGAGCACAAACTTGGAGAAAGTCTTTCAGCCTCACCAATAACTATGCTCTTCGACTTATGACGTACCCATGAGGTTATAGGATGAACTTGGGGGAAGTTCCCTTTTGCTCTTTATCTTTTGAGTGTTTGTAACACGAGTGTGCATTCGGTTCTATCAATTCCTTTCCTTGTATCTCCAAGGGTGAGCAATCCTTCCCTTTGTTAATGTGGTGGGTTACCATTTCAGGAACAAATCTCATTTGACCATGGTGTGTCATTCTTTCAACTTGCTATTGAATTTTGTTTCCTAACATTCTGTCACGAATTGTGGCATCAACATTTATTAAGAATATTTGTCTGTAGATTTCTAGCTTTGGTACTGGGACAATGTTGGCCTCATCGAATACATTATAAAATGTTTCCTTTAACATTTTTGGAAGAATTTGACAGAGATTGATATTGATTCCTCTGTATACACTTGGCAGAATTCATAAGTGAAGCCATTATGTCTGGGTCTGAGACTGTTTTCTTTGTTGGGAGATGTTGATTATTGAAGGAAATGATGCCAACCTTGGAAGTCCCCTGGAAATCCCTTCGTCCAGAGTAGTGGGGCTTGCAAAAATTCGGGGTGTCTACTGGGGGTGCAGGGGCCACCGTGGACTACCTCTTATTTGTCTGTACTTCTCTGATCCATAGCTACAGCTAGCATCTCAGCACTGCCCTTGATGTTTGGAGATTGTCCCTTCTGCCCATTCTTGGATATTCCAGGTGGGTGCAGGCTACCCGGAGGTCTGTGCACACCCCACCAGGATCTGGAATGGAGAAGTGTAGGAACTGATGTGCATAGAGCTAAACTTAATTGCAGCTTATGGTCCCAACCTCCCCGATGGGTACAAAGCTTCCTCAGAACCCAGGTTTCACAACAGCTGAATCAGACAGTCAGCCAGGGTACCTGCTATCAAGAGATATCTGATCCCCCACACCAACATTAAAATATCTTGGTTCTCTTTGCATGATGGAACAGTGATATATGTGCTGTTTATAAATACATTTTAGTAAGTTTATTTTTTAAAAAAATCACCCGCACATAGCTTTCCAAGACTCACAATAAGTCAAAGTACACACCATAAACTGGGAATCAGTGGCAGTACTGTTCTCTGTAAGGCATGGCTGTTTGAAGTCACACTGCATGTCACTCAGTGTCTCAGCTCTGCTCTCTGAGATAAGGTGGGGGACAGGGCTGAGAACATTCTGCAGTCTCCCTAGACAGCAGAGAGGTGAGTGTCCTGTGCACACAGGGAAGCTGCCGAGCAAAGCCTTTCTCCCACAGGTGAACCCCTCACCTACCACTCACGCCTCCATCCTCAGGCATAGGGACAACCCCATTCCAGGCGGCTCTTCTCTGGGTTCTCTGCTAGCGCTTACTTAACAGCATTTCTGATGTGCTTCATATATCTGATGGTGCTACCCTCATCATGTTGACTTCCCCTTATGGATGTCAATCCTACATGCCTTTGAAGACTCACATCACTCACCACCACCCACAATGTCCTTCCTGTATCCAATCCCTGCAGCCGCCACCCCCTCGTCACATTGGGAACACAGACATGCTGGGTCATGAGCTTGTGCTCCCACTTCCTATTCACACATCCTCCATGGACACTGCCCCTCAGGATTGGAGCCTCTGGTTGTAATGCTTCCCCACTACTCAGAGGTCTTGACTTACCTTGAAAACTTCATGATGACCGGGCCGCATTCTGATTCATAGGCAGAGATGGGCTACCAGCCCATAGCACACATTAGACTCCTTAGTAAGAACACAGGGGCTCCAAGTGCCCCACCATCGCTCAGGGAAGAGAGGGAACAGCAGGCGAGGGCTTTATGGGTGGTATTTTTCCAGAGAACCTAGATTAATGGCACTGTCTTCTTCAGGCCAGAAGAAGCAGCAAGTGAACTGTGAAGAGGAAAGATTCTGTTGGTCGTAAATGTCCGAGAGCTGCCAAGTCCTTCTGCTATGTACTTTGGCTTTTCCCCTGGGGGTTCCCACAGTCACACGTGCCAGAGAATGGCCACTCGGGCTCCTGACCGCAGTGAATCCACCCCCCTCCCTGCATACCTTCCATCAGGCTGCTCAGGGCACCTGCCGCCATCTTTCTCCAGTCCCATACCCCCACGCACTCTACCTCCTGCTGCCTCAGCTGCCCGCACTGCTCACAGGACCAGCAAAATCCATTGTCCTCACTGTACCTTCCTTTTCCTTTTAGGACTCTAGATACCCACAAACAAAAGAAGTTCTATTCCACATGCTATACTCCCCCGCGAAACAGAAGCTGTGACTGGTCACACTTCAAAGAAAAAAAAAGAAATGCTTCCTGGAGGGTCACCTGCATATTTTAAATAAATAGGTCTCAGGCCACCATCCCAAAAAACATGTTCTTGCCCATGCCAACAAAATGCGAAAAACAGCGATTTGGGGTCCCAGAGACACTGAGGAGGCAGATAACATGGCAGGAGGTATGGAGAGGGACCCCAGACATGCAACCCATAGGGCACCTAAGGCCTAAATGTCCCTCTAAGCAGACTCAGCTTCACCCCCAGACATAGCCTGAGTGCCTCCAAGTTGGGCTGACACTATCCTCAGGACTTGACAATCGTCCCTAAACAACACTGAGACTCAAAAAGTGCAGCTCTGCCTGAAAATGCAGCTGTGTAGGCTGCAGCTTTTAGAACGGACCACCTTTGCTGGACCTCAGAAACAACCTAGTTCAGATCAATGGGGCTCAAGTCTTGAAGTCCCTGGGGGTACTGCACTCAAATATCAATGATGAACACAAATTCTCAGATCCAAAACTGAGAGCAGTAATTTTGCTGACTCTAAACTTTACGCGGTGACCTACTCCCAGCTGTTCCAAGGGTCTCACGAAGGCAGAACTCCAGGCTAGCTGTGATAAGTGTTGATTTACAGGACTGATCCCCTTTGGCCCAAAAATTCACGTCCAAAACGCATGTGTTATAAAAATCAGAAATGACAAGGCTGGCCTTGGTTCCCACAGCAAGAAACTCAGGGCCAAATCTGGGCACCCAGCAAGGCTTTTTCTGGGGACGGATGCACTTCAGATTTCATATGTGCTTTCTGTGAGTAGATCAAACTCAGAGAAAATTATTGTTTCTAATTTAGTCTTCCGGCCAAAGACAAGGAAAGTGACATGTGTACTGTATCACTGAGGGAACTGGAAATTTCCATTCCGTTTTTTGGAGCTGAGAAAGCATTTCTAAAGAGACTGCACACTTGGCACTTGGCACTGCCTGTAGTGTGATGAGTGCCCTTTGTCTGTGAATGTCACCACGCCGGCAGACCCACTGTGCAGGGCGGGGACCAGAGGCTTTGCTTATTTATTTATTTTTTTTACCATAAAAACATGTCTCTTGGCTTTCCACATGGGCTTGAAGCGGCCTGATAATTTCAGTTGCTAGACTTCATTAATTCCATAGCTGTGTACAAATGGGGAGATTTAGAAATGGTTTCTATGCTCCAATTCTGACCCACTGAATTCCTTTGACCCCCTCCATTCATCCACCAGCCTTCTTGTTTACATAAACCAGTGAACCCAGGTCTGTTAACAAACACACCAAAGTACCCCTAGCCAAACCTGACCTTCTTCACGGCCAAAGGTAATGCTTCATTAGAAGATCCCAAGAAACTAAAAGCTTCAAGAGAATCAGCTGCCACTCATGGCCCTTGCCCCTCTTCCATATGCCTGGGGACAGGTAACAAGCCCAGGAGGCCGTCCTGTCTCTGGGCTGAATCTCCCTCCTTCAGCCCACAATCAGGGCAGAAAATTCAATCTGGAAGATGTGAACAGGAAGGCAGTATCAGCCTGTCCCACAGCTTTTCCTGGCCCAGAAAAATCCGGGTTACAAGGAAGCCACAAATGCTGGTAGCCGTGGAGGAAGGTCACAGAGGTCTGCCACATGCAATGGATCCAAAAGCACCAATGTCTGTGGCTGAACAATTTCCTTCTGAGACCAGAGGAAAGGAAATGATCAGAAAAAAAAAAATGTTTGGCTTGTAAAACTATTAATGGTACTTAAGACACTCTACTGCAGGAGGCAGGAATGAGATGAGCCAGCCTACAGGGCGCCATTATCAAAACTAAGATTTTTACAGTGCTCAGGTCCCATGATGAAGAGAATGGTTGGAGAGAGACATACAGTTTTCTGAATGGGCATCTCCATACCACAAATAGGGGTCCCTGGACCTAAAACCCACTATACCAAGAGGCTATGGCCACTATCAAATGGGACTGTGTTCTGGGGTGGCAGTGAGGTTGATAAGCACCGAGTCCACACCCCTCACATGTCCAGTCACTGTGGGAAATGAAACATGGGGTTTGCACTTGTTTCCCAGCATGGGAACACAGGTAGCCATCCACATAGGACCTCCTGTCCCCAGCTGCCCTGCGCTCATGGCTACAGGTGCCAACTCCACAGTAGCTATAGTGAGCCCAGAAGACCAGCAGGAGAAATCCAATACCTCCTGAAGGGATAGCCACCCAAGCAAGACTGTCAGGGACACGCAGTCAGCACTGTTTAAAACAAACAAGAGAAGCCATAAATGCCAAACCTATGGCAAATATAGTAAATGGGGGAAAATTGAAAGCATTTTCTCTCAAATCAGGAATACAATGATACTATCTACTCTCACCGCTCTTATTCAACATATTTCTCAAAATCCTAGCCGGAGTGATGAGACAAGAGAGCAAAATAAAGGAGGTATGTATTGGAAAGAAAGAAATCAAATGATTCTTACTTGCAGATGACATGATTCTACACATAGAAGACCTTAAAAACTCCACCACAAAACTTTTAGAACTAATTGACAAATCCAGCCAAATGACAGGTTACAAAATTAATACAAAAATGTAGCATTCCTCTACACCAATCATGAACTCACTGAGAAAAATTTGAGAAGAATAATCCCCCTTTCAATAACTCCTCAAGGAAAAACAAATGCCCAGGAGAAAACATAATTAAGGAAATGAAGGACCTCTACAAAGAAAACTATATTATGCTGAAAAAAGAAATTTAAGAGGACATTAGAAAAAGAAAAGACATCTCCTACTCCTGGAGAGGCAGAATTACTATTGTCAAAATGGCTATATTGCTGAAACTGAGATATACATCCAATGCAATTCGTACCAAAATGCCAACAACTTTTTTTTTACAGAACTTGAAATAAAACAGTCCTTAAATTCAGATGGAACCAAAGGAGACACGTAGAATAGCCAAAGCAATCTTAAGTAACAAGACAAAAGCAGGTGGCATTGCAATTCCAGACATCATGTTACATTGCAAAGCAACAGTGATAAAAACTATATGGTACTGGCACAAAAACAGACAGTTTGACAAACAGAACAGAACTGAGGATGCAAAGACAATCCCAAGTACCTTCAGCTACCTGATTTTTGACAAAGGGGTCAAAAACATGCACAGGGAAAAGGACAGCCTCTTCCACAAATGGTGCTAGTTATCCACATGCAGGAGGATGAATCCAGACACACACCTATCACCATGTACCAAAATCAAATCAAAGTGGATCAAAGACCTAGATATTAAGATGGAAATACCTGAACCTTCTGGAAGATAAAAAAGACAAAACTCTAGAAGATGCAGGAGTGGGCAAGGATGTTCTAAATAGGACACCTCATGCAAAAGAAACAGCCCCCAGAATCACCAAATGGGATCATATCAAATTGAAGTTACTGCATGATGAAGCAAGCTGCCAATAGAGTGACGGGAGAACAAACAGAATGGGAAAAACATTTTGCCACCTATACTTCAGACAGGAGGCCAGTAACCAGAATACAAGGAACTGAAGACAAACAGGCCCATCAAAATCGAAGACCCAATTAAAAATGGACAACTGAAATGGATAGGCAGTTCTCAGATGAAGAAATTCAAATGGCCAGCTAACATATGAAAACATGTTCAACATCCTTAGCTATTAGAGAACTGCAAAACAAGATATCACTAAGATACCATCTTGCCCCAGCAAGAATGGCACATATCAAGAAGTCAAACAGCAATCGTTTCTGGCGAGGTTGCAGGGAAAGAGGAACACTTCTTCTGCACTGCTGGTGAGATTGCAAACTGATGCAACCACTAGGGAAAGCAACATGGAGATTCCTCAAAAGGCTGAAAATAAATATTCCATGTGATCCAGTGATGCCTTCTTTGGATATCTTTCCAAATGAGTTAAAAAGCAACGTATAACAGAGATACACGTATACCCACGTGTATAGCAGCACAACTAACACTAGCTAAATGGTTGAAGACACCAAAATACCCATCAACAAACCAATGGAAACTGTGATATGTGTACACAATACAGTACTACTCTTCTATAAAGACAGACAAATTTGAGGCTTTTATAGGTAAATGGACACAACTTGAGACCATCATGCTTAGCAAAGTGAATCAACCTCAGAAGATAAAATATTGCACGTTTTCTCTGAGAAGCCTAGAATATAGACATTTTATAGAACCAAATAAGTGTGATAGTGGGAGTTAGGGAAGATAAGGCAGGAAGCAGGAGGGCCAATAAGGGAAGGGGGAGGGATTGCAATGTCACCATGGAATATATGTACACAAAATCCACAAGCTCGAGGTAGCCATCGTATATTGTGTATATGTACTAATAAATATTGGGGAAAATAAACACAAGAATGTGTTACATTTGTCAAAAGGCAGGTGGACTCACAACTTTTTCATTATAATTTTATTAGGCACTCAGCAAGTTTTTTTCACATAACAAATATTACACTGAATTTAAGAAAAATAATCTAAGAATGAATAATTCCTATTGGGAAAATCATCTTGGACCAACAGGGGAAACAACTAAGTATCTCAATAAGTCATCTAAAATATGACTGTATTTGCTTCATTGAGATATACATCCCAGTCCCTGAAATGCCCCATATGGGGGACAATACAATTTCGATTTCAGTTTGGTTGTGTGGATTTGGCTGGTGATCACACTTACCCGGAAGCCAGAATTGGAGAATCCACATCACTCTTGGCCTCTTCTAGTCCACACACTGGAATAACCAACATGGACGGCTAAGTCACAGCCTGCGGCTGATCATGGAGACACTGGGCACCAATTCAGGGCGTTCACTCCATTCAGGCAACACTCTGGCAGATGAGCCTACTACAAACCAGCCACATGGTCCTGGATAGGCTACGAGGACCAACTGGCACAGGACTTGCTATCCCTCCGCCCCAACCACACTCCTTATCCCGCCAAGGTCCGGAAGCCAAGGACTGAGGATGATCCTGTGTCTTGGCTTCTCCTCACCCTGCTTCCTTCCCATACAGAGGCTTGGCCAACGTGGAAACAAACACCCTGCAGGTGTGCCTTTCCCAGCTGGGGTTTGAAGAATCTGGCCTTAGGGACCAATGCAGAAGCCCGGGCTGAGCATGAGCCCAGAGCTATGACAAATATGCTTTGTTCCTTGGATTCTGGGAAGGTCACTACCTCTGGGAAGAGTATAGAGAAAGGGGAGAAATCACTCCCTCCTCCTCCAATCTAGACAGCAGAACTAGACAATGCATCACACACCCCCATCCCCACCCCAGCTGTCCGGATGATCCTTTTAACCCTCCAATGGCTGCCAACACAGTGGATAACAAAGCTGAGAGAAGACCCAACTTTTGGATGCCCCCCTCTTACCCAAAGACCTCAGGTTCACCCCTGGCACCCCAGCCTTTCACAGAATAGGTTATTTGCAAAAAGTCCTGGGCAGAAAAAATGAGATTATTAAAATTCACAAAGCAATCCGGTGTTTTTCTACATATGAGCCAAGCGCTTCCTACAGACTTTTCTGTCAGCTAATGGCTGTCACTGCAGCTCTTTGGGTCCCTAAGTTGCACCTAAATTTGGCCATTAGGGAAAACAAAATTGTCCCTACATGTGAGTGCTTCTTGTCAGGAACATGAAAGCAAAGACCAGTCACTGTGTATAATCATGAAAGTTTTCAAATAAAAGACTACAAGGCTGCCAGGCCTGCGTCTTGTTTCACTGAGTAGACAATATATACACCAAGCGCAAATTCATTTTCTAGTCAAAAAAAGAGGGGGAAAAAGGAACGTGTTGATGAAACTTTGCCAAAAAGCAACAGATCAAAAATCAGCAACAAAAGCAGGGAGGGTCCCCTTTGTGATGGGGTGTGCATTGGGAGATGGGGCCTGCAGGGGGGCCGCAGGTCTCCTGGGAAACAGACAATCAATCCACTCTGGGTCAGGGCTGCCTAGTGACTTATGAAACCCTAACTCCAGATCTTTCTCTGCTCTGGAACCCTGTGCATCTGAGACCAAACTCGAGGTCATCACGTTTTGGAGCCTCATGCTGGCCCTGTGACCTTTGTCCCAGCTGCAGACACCTCCCTACACACGTTCTGACCACAGTTCTCTCTCTGGCATATAGTGCCACTTTTAGTCTCTCAAGTTACTTTCTTCAGTACCAGATTGTTTCAAAGTGCCAGTCTTCACCAAGGCAGGGGAGAGCTAAGTAGCTCAACTGGAGGGCACTCTGAGGGGAAGCTTCTCCCCAGGAAGCTTGAGTGTGACAGTCTCGTGCCGGTGTCCCAGCACCATGAGACTGAAGAAGCAAGCCCACATCTACTTTGGCTGCTGCTGAGAGACACAGGCTGCCCGATCTACCCCAGAACTCCCCAGGCTTGGTATGGCTCACACTGCATCGAGAGAGCCTCTGACCCAGGCCAGGCCGGTGACAGCAGGGCTGAAAGCCTCCTAGTGAAGATGCTGTGTGTGTACTCGGCACCCACCTCCCGTGTCCCAGACCGTATAGCCCTGCAGAGGCTCCCAGGACGCAAGCACTAGACCAAAGAACACAGGGACAGGAGTGCAGGGTAGCCTCCTGCCATCTGTCACCTCATCTGCCTGCCATCAACATGTCTATGTTTTCACCCACCAAACGTGACCACATGAGAGCTTATTTCCATTTATGCCAACAGCAAGATCCTGCCCACAGCAAACATGCTGCCAAGTGTGTTCCTCCGATTTGCTTCACCTCTAGGAAATGCCTGAGATGAGCAACTGAATGCAGGGCAGATCCCTTCGGCTTGCAGTCCCAGAAATATCTCTCAACGGTCCTCTGGCCCCATGGCTTCCATAGCACGATAGCATCGTCATCGCAGGGAGCACGCCGAGCGGCAAAGCTACTCACTAGGTGTCAGGACAGGAGTCAGGAGAGGGACTAGGGACAAAGCATATCCCGTATGGGTGCCTCCCAGAGGCCCGCCACTTCCCACCTGCTAAAGTTCCCACCCCTTCCCATAGCACCATGCTGGACGCCATACTTTCAACACCTGGCCCCTGGGAGCCACTCCTGTTCCAAACTGTGACACAGAGACTTTAGTTAACACTCAAATGCATTCACCCATCTAGAAACCTAGCACTAGACTCTTCTTTCACCAACAAGAGAAAAACCAAGATGTTGGCCTATGTATTGCTATCTAGTTGTTCTCTAAAGAAGTACCCAACAAAAGTCTCTAAGTGACTTCATTGGAAATACATAGTATACCTAATCCACTGGAGAGGACAATGGGTTCCTTTCATCCTATTTTTTCAGCCCAAACTGCTCCCCGACCCCGCCCGACCCCACCTACTACACGCCCTGTGGGAGTTATTTCTGCAGACCTTTGGGCTGGGAGTCAGGGTCTCAGCCCTTCTTGGTCTAGCCCAGTATAAGGATGATCACTCAGGCTTTAGCAAGCATCTGGGTCAGAAAGGCCAGTGGAGTTGTCATTATTTTGCATTTAATTTTAACAAGTGAATCCATTACCTATGAACACATTTCCCCCAGAGTAAAGTTTTTGTAGCAACGAAAGCAAGACATCATGAAGGCCTGGATGTTGAAAGCACCATTTTTTCTGTTAAAACAGCATCGAGTGCACCTCCAAGATCAAGCCAGCAAAGGGACATATAGAAAGTAGGTGTAGCTAAGGCGTCACCTGAGTCCAGGCCTCCATTTCCCAGTATAACGCAAAAGCACAGTGTGAACAGGTTCCTGACCCATCTCATACTCAGATGAGTGAGGTGAGTAGAAACATAGACTCAAGCGCTCCTTTCACCTCTCTTGCCCAGATGTCGCTGGGTGAAAGTGATGCACAACGTGATATATGTTGTCGTCAAACATTGTTTCCAACGTTGAGTGAGAAGAACCTCCAGAAGACACCCCAAAGGCAGAGCAGCTGGGCTGGGGCCACCATGAAGGGTTGACATTATCTTTAAAAATGCCTGACACCTCATCATATCACTTCTTGTATTTCTTTCACCCTCCTCAGAGTTATGTCTTAACTTTTTCTGTTTAACTGTTTAGAGGATTAGAGTTTGGGGATCTGCTTCATTTGAGAGGCTCTGGGCTCATTTAAATGCACAGGTCTCTAGAGCGCTGATGGTCAGCTGAGTGCTGCTGGCTCTCATTTGTGTCGATGTAGTACCTGCGGTGACCAGACATTGTGAGATAATCTTTTCAGAGTCTCCAAAGAGCTCATGATCTCAGTGGGAAAAGTGCTAATCACTCCAGATCATTGAAGCTGAACATTTTCTATGTGAAAGGTCCGTGACAGCTCCAGGGATGAGAACACCAAAGCAGGAGGGAACCACCGGGCCAGCTAAACGGCCTGACTCGGGCTTGTTTCAGGATGGCTGCGTCCCCCTGGCCTGACTGTCCTTCCACAGCAAGCCCCATCCTGCAGTGGGGAGCCAGCATTCCGGTCATTACTCTCCTGGGGTCGTCTCAGGCCTGACTCATCTGGACTCCTCTCTGAGCATCTGGACCGTGCTCCTTCCAGATGTGGGGATATCCATCCTTCCTGGGTTGTGCCGGGTCATGGAGCTTCCTGCCAGTGGTCCAGTTGCTCCATCCTGAGTGTGGAGGAGCCTGTGACCTTGGGGGACACACGTCGTGACATGTTTACTCTGTCTAAGGCTCAGCCCTTGACCAGAGATCCTAACGCATACAGCTCCTGTATGGAAGTCATGCACGGGTGTGACCTTCCCATCATCTACTGCTGCCAGGAATTCACCCAGGTCCAGGACCTATCAGCTACGTCATCCTGGACATGCTCCTTAAGTAATTTGTGCCTTAGTTTCCCCATCCATACCACTTTGAGAGCACAGCTTTTCAGGAACAGAGGCATTGGAATGGGGGAGACATCTTGAACAGGGTTTTGCATATGAACAGCACTGCAGAAATACTAACGAGGATTGTACAAATCCGATGGGACTAATTACAGCAGACCACTCAATTTTCAGATAATTAAACTGAAACCAACGCAACCCATGCTAGTTTCTAAGACACACTTAGTAATAGCAGATAGCTTTTAATCATTACAAAGTTAGAATAAATATGCCTAACCAAACAGCTCCAGCCTCTTGTTTTCTCTGTGAGGAGGGGCAAACTTGGGACCACCATGAGCGGAGGCCTTCGAGATGGGAGATGCGGACTGATGGCACTTAAGGTGGAGTTGGTACAGCAAGGTCTGTGCCATCAGCCAGAGGTGGCCAGGGTAGCACTGTAGCTGGCTGGGTTCCCAGAGTTCTCTTTTCTCCCCCAGGGAGCTGGACTCCGTCCCCTGGGAGTGATGATCTCCCAAAGGACAGAGAGAGGTCACCCGGTGGAGGTCCAAGAGAATGTCCTGCTGTCTCCCAGCACTGAGCAGAGACTCAGCACTTGTGATGCCCACAGTGGGCTCCAGAGCAGGACCCACACCCAGAACTGGGCCCAAAGCTCAGGGCCCCCAGCACAAGCAATGCTTGGGAGCCTCCAGAGCCTGCCCATGTACTATCTGGGAGAACCCAGGATGGCAGGGGCCTAGAGAAGGTCTTCAGGCATAGATGCCTACCTACATCCATCCCCCAGGTCACCCTGCAGTGAAAGCCCTCTGGCATCCTACTTGCTAAATTGTTTTGGGAAAAGTCCAAGAGGGCTGTGTTGCACTAAATTCCTCCCATATCAGAGTCCATTTTTTGGCAGGAGAAGCCAGCTGGCCAGAGAAAGATAGCTATGAGCTGCACATGTGGAAGAGAAACAGGATTATGGGTGAATGTTCTCTACCAGACTAGTCAGAAACAAGGAAGACGTGAACAGTCGGCCTGGCAGCACTCCAGACCCCTGCGGGCTGCTAACCTAGTGTCCCCCAGACAGTCTGACTCCTGTCACGACCACCCTCATGGGAGAAGGACCTCTGCAGCACTGATGGGCCCCGGGAGACACTCCCACCTGGCCGGGCACCTATCACGGCTGAAGGTTGTGCCATTGGCCGTGTCATCGGCCCACCACTCGTGTTCTGTGAGGATTAGTTCCCCACATCTGTGATTAGGATCTGGCACCCTGTGTATTACAAACAGTGGCTCCGGGTCACTTTATAATTATGAGGCACCCACAAGCAAAACAAAGGATTAAGTAATTCTAGCCTGGGTGAGCTGTACACAAGTACCACTTGTAACCAGATTAGGCTCTGTCACCACACCCACCCTCATACACTCTCCCAATCTACTGGCTTGGGCGGTGGGTCTCGACCACAGTGCGGGGTCATGCTGCAGCCGTGGGGTAGCTGTAATAGGCATTCTAACCCATGCACCAAGGGTATAGAGTGACACCAATCTGAGCAGTTCTGTATTGTGCCTAAACCCTCCCCCCTGACACCCTTAAGATGCCACCTGGCAATCTTCTCCAGGTGATGAAGGAAAGACAGAGGGGAAGGGCTCGGGACCCGCAAGGGTCTCAGGAAGCAAGGGACACGGCAGCCCCTCTTTTCATCTCTTCCAGATTGCCTGTCATGGGCCAGTGAGGGAAAGATGGCCCCATAGCAACTGCGCATGCCGAGTGTGGGCCTAAACCCAGACAGCCCTTCTCACAGTCCCCTGTCCCTTTCCTGAGGTTTGGTTATCTTGTCCCCCTACCTCATGGCTCAGAGCAGAAGTGTGAGTCTGAGCTCCTCAGCTCTGAGGGACAAGAGACTGGGCCTCCTGCACCGCAGTGCCCGTGCCTCCTGCCTGTCCCCTCGTCCCCCATGCGCTCTGCTGCCAGGACACACTCCTACTGCTCCTGGAAGCCTCACCTTTTCGCTCCTGGCAGTAGGACCTGCTTCCAAGGCACAAAGCCCCTCCTAGAAACGGCAGAGCAGCTCCCCTATCCTTTCACCTTCCTTTTGATGATCTGGCACTGGCAGCTTCTGTTATGGTTCAGATGTAAAATGTCCCCTGAAACCTCGTGCATGTGGAAGGTGGCCGTACTCATTGGGGGGCGGGGGGCGCTGTGTTCATCAGGGGATTTGCCCATGGACTAGCTCATGACTGACTGAGCTGTCAGGAGGTGGAGCACGTCTGGAGGTGGGTCATTGGGGTGTGATCTGGAAGCGTATGTTCCTGTCCCCAGCTCCTCCCCGCTCCCTCTGCTTCTTGGCTGCCACAGGATGAACAACTCTCCTCCACCATGTTCTTCTGTTATCCCCTTTTTGCCATGGAAGTGGCCAGCCATGAACTGAATTCTCCAAAAACCATGAGCCAAATAAACCCTGCATCCTTAAGTGGAGAGCATCTTGTCCTAGTGAAGGGGGGCTGACGAAGGCCTCTTACGATAGAAGAGCCTCCCCCTCCTCTCACTTGACCTGCATCTTTACAATCAGGCACTAGCCAAGCAATTCCTGTGTCAAGGCCAATGTTTCAATGCTGGGATTGGAAAGATGAAAACCCCATGTGACCAGCAAGGACATCAAGAAATAGTCTGCTCAGAGGACACCATGAAGGACTTATGAGAATCTCAAATCCCAAAGGGGCATGGTGGAGAAAGATCCTCCTGCATCCAACCGAAGGTAGCCCTGCCTGCTCAAAGTAAATGCCACAGAAAGGCCCAGATCAGGGCAAAGCCACAGGCTGCTGCCTGGGAACCAAGAGCTAGTGACAGGCACCGCATGCTAAGAGCACCGGATCCCCCCACAGTAAAGTTAGAGGGCTATACTGAGTGAGTTCTACAGAGACAGGAGAAAGTGACTAAAATCGACAAAGGCCAGTTAGAGCTGGGCTGGTAGGCCGTGCTGTGTTGGTTCAGTCACTCCTCCAGGCACTGCCTCGGGCAGCTGTGGTTCTCACCATGCCCCTGCAGAGCTGGTGACCAGTGATAGCTGACACGGCAGCTGGACCCAGCAGAGCCCAGACACCAGACACTGCGGACAACGGGCTTTGCAGCTCAGCGGGAGAGCCAGCCATTCAGCGGACAGGACAGTCTCCAGGGACTAGGAGTGGCTATGGGCATGCTGGACAGGATGGGCTGAGCCTGAGGGCCAGAGGGAAAGAAACAGAGAGGGAGTAAGAGGCAGTGGGCCATCTCTCTGGTGACTTCTGGAGTCAATGTAACTGAACAGCTTTCAGATATTCTGCCACATAGTGTAAGAAAAACAAAAGCAGAAAGAAAGCCGTTTGTGGTGGTGCACACTCTGGGAGGCTAACGCAGGAGGACTTAGATATTACATCAAAATAAAGCATAAAAAAGAGGGAAGGGTGAGGATCTAGCTCAGTGAAGGCTCTGGATTCACTCGCTGGGGAAGAGAGAAAGAAAGGAGAGAGAGAGAGAGAGAGGGGGGGGACTGGTGACTTAAATCTAAATGGGAATACTAATAGTCTTTTAAACATTTCCTTCAGATTTTTTGTATATAAAAGACATGCATAGTTTCAGAACCAGATGCCAATGCAATAGGAAAGTATCCAAAAGAATCTGCTCAGAATGAACAATGCAGCTAATACAAGTAAGAGTGCCCAGGGAGGATTTATCTAAGCAGTGGAACATCCAATATAAATGTACCTGAAAGGAAATGCTAGCTGGCAACCTCTCTGCCCAAAATACTTCCACAGAGCACATTTGAAGATCTCCCTGGGAAAGGCTCGATAAGAAATAAATTCTGAATTGAGTATAAAATGTTTACTTGCTACAGCTATTTTTCCTTTTGGGTTAAAGTCTGTCACATAAAAATGACACTTCTGGGAACTATCCCATCCCTGAATAACACTACATCAGGCGTTGCTGAGCACAAGGTCCAACTCACTAAGGGGCCTGGCACTGCAGGAGAAAGAAAGGGAGTCAGAGCCCCAGCAGACGTCTTGGCCTCCCACACTCTCCTCTCACTTGGCTTATTTCAAAACCAAAAGTCTACTTCAATAACGTAACACTCTTATCTGTTATTTGGGTAGTAATATTGAATTTAACATGAATATTCCACACTCCTAAATAAAGTCACCAGAAACATCAAATGAAAAGGTTCTTGTTTCTAAATTCCCTAATTTAGAATTTGGTGTCATGAGTCAAACTGCTAAAACTGGAAAGTTGAGCTCATGCTGAGTGGCAAAACTTTGAGCTAGATTTGTAGTCAGGAGAAGGGACTTGGCTGGTGGTGGGAACCCCACACCCCACCGTCAGACCTGGCCCCTAAAAGACAGCGCAGCGAGGTCACGAGCACCCTCCGGTGGACAGCTGGTGAATGGCTAGAGGCAACACCTTGAGCAGGAGGCGGAGCGTGGGCCTCCTTAGTGTGAGCCCTCACACCTGGGAGTTGCCGGCAGGTGCAGGACGTAGGAGAAATGCCAAAACCAACTCAGGACTCCACCTGGATTATATCTCTGAATGAAAAGAAAGATCTATCTGTGGCCACTCCCTCCAAAAGATAAATCTTTTAAGAATGAAGAACCGATTAGCATAAGCATGTATCTGTATCCGCCAAAGAACCTGAGCATGCATGTTCAGGTTGGGGACACTGCTCGTTTTCCTTTCCCTACGGTGCTTTCAAACACCTAAAACTTGCACACCCAGGACACATGGTCCCCGCCAGTTGGCAGAGATCTGAAAGCTGTGAGATTCCATCTGTAAGAGGAGACCATGGAGAAAGGAACAGAGTGTAAAAACAATTTATTACCAGCGCAGGCACCTTAATCCCATGTGCAATGGCAGCCACCCTTTTTCCCCGTTAGGGCGTGTTCCAGTCTGTACGAGAGGGCCCCAGCCGGGGAGGTGGGGGTCTAGACATGCAGCCCTGAGCTCCCAGAGCTCAGCTGCAGTTTCTGGCCCTGGGTAACTCAGCTTCCTGGAGCAACATTCCCAGCCCCAGGCACTTAGGATTCAACTTGACATCTCACCAATGATGAGAGGAGCTATAAGGAGCCAGGCCATCAAGTCCCTGGGAGCCAGTGACAAGGTAGCAAGTAGAACGCCTTCTGTGTCCCAGTCCTGGGAGTGAGTCCTGACACGCTCATCCCTTGGGGTGGCAAAGCCTCTTCTTTGTGGGAACACGCCACACAGGGCCGAGGGGGTATTCCAATCTGACACATGAAGTCGAGGGGCAAAGCCGGTTTTAACAAGAATAATACATAAAGTTCTACCCCACAAATTCAAGAGGCTGACTCAAAAAGAAAAGGCAACTGGGAGTCACGGATTTAACAGAATCTCAAATCCAGGAAGTTATTTAGGATGCTAGGCAACCACGCCGTTTTGTCATCTCCTTTATGTCCTGTTATTTGGTGAAAACTACTGTTAAAATGCTACATGGCAGACCGTGTGCTTAAACAGAACTGGGTTCTCAGATCTGCTTCATGCTTGGATGGAGCCTGGAGATACCTCCATGGGATGGGAAGACCAGTGACCAGGAACCAGTGTACCATGGACACAGCCAGCTCCTCATCCTATGTGTAAAGCCCTCCAGCAGCCAGGGAGAGATGCTGGCCATGTGGCCAAGTGCAGTTCTGGGTGCCTGCTTCAAACTCCTAAACCGCTCTTGTAAAAAAGGCTGTGTCTGCTTTTGATGATTTATTAATAGGCAATTATTTTAACACTGGATGTATTGCAGCCTGCTCAGGGAAGGAGTCCCCACAGCTTGGGACGGGATTCCCTACAGCATCCCCTGCTGACTTCACTCATAAAGTTCTCCCAGGTCTGTAGCAGCTTTCATCCCTTGAGAGCAGGTCGGCGTGTCTACACTGTCCCTCCTTTCAAACATGCAGGGCTGTGGGCACATGGAAAGGTGAAGGACCCTTGGCTAGCAAATGGCCATTCCTGTCCCTGAGATGGCCTGTTTCTTTGGCAGAAGACCCAGACCTCCTCTTCTGCCTCCCAGGCTCCCTTCCTGTCTCCGTTTCTTCCTTTTCCTTTCCTTTCCTATTTTCTTTTCTTCCCTCTCCTGTCTCCTTCCCTCTCCTTCCCTCTCTCCCAGATAGATAAGCACATCTAATGCAAGAAGCGGTGTCTACTGGGCTCTCTGTCCCGGGGAGCGCAGGGTGGACAGGCAGGAGCAATATCTCCATCACAGTGGACAGGACAAAGCATGCCCATTCGTAACACAGCCACTTCGCCGTGAGGAATGGGAACGAGGGGCAGGCAGGGAGATTTGTCCCCATGAGCCTGCCAGGAAACAGAGGACAGGAGCAAGAAAAGACAAACTTGAAGTGCTTCTTGTGCGGTAGCCCCGGAAAGTAGCTATGTGTAAACAAAGGGAGAAGAAAATTAGAAGTACAGACTTGTACTCTGGGGCTAGGGTGCGAGTGGCTCACAATCCAAGTGGAGGAAAAAAATGAAATTGGAAAAGAGTCTATGAAATGTTTCTACCAAACATAGGGCCCCCATTCAAATGATCATCAGTCTCGCCATTCGGAGGGAAGGTGCTACCTTGGAGAACAAAATTAGCTGTCCACTTACTCTAAGTCCTTTGCCATTGCGAACACTCCTGGCTCAGGGAGTATATGATGGCCAGGCAGCCCCTGACCCCCAGTCTCTGGGAGGAGCAACACCCAGAGGGGCAACACTGCAGAGCGGCCCCAAGACCAGCTGAAGTTTGACCTCCTGGCAGCATCTGAGAGTTTCTTCCCAGGAAACAATGTGACCCCCATTCCTCAGTGCCCTCCAGGGACCACAGACACTACTCTGTGAAGTAGCCTGACCTGAGGAATGTCTTCAGAGCAGAGCAGACATTGACCTGGGACATCGGGCAATTGTCTTAATCTCAGGAAGGAAATAGATTCCCTAGGAGGTCAGCTAGTGGTGACCAGACTTGGATTCAGTTCTTGCAACTTCGCTACTGAACTGAATAAAAGATTAACAAAATGCTCCATTGTGAGCAAGGTGAATTAAATACTGCAGCATTTTTGTGTGCCGGCACACTGCTGGACTTACTCTACAGGAGTGTTCATGATCCACCAGATCCAGAACCCCTAGCAAGATGGACGTGACGCAGAATCCCCGAGGGTGCACTTGGAGACGTGACCACACGTGCTCCAGGCCCCCATCAGCTCTCAAAAGCCTCATTCTTATTGGAGTTTCCTATTTTTTAGTAACTTTCTCATTGCTGGAACAAAATACAAGACACCTGAAACTTGAAGACAGGGGTTTATATTGACTCACGGTTTCCATCTATGCTGTCCTCAAGGCAGAAGTCATGAAGTCGTGTGTTAGACGGATATGGCAGAGGAGAGCTGCCCATCCCAAGGCAACCAGGAAGCAAGGAGAGAAGTGAGAAGCAGGACATGGGGGCTGGGAAACAGGAACACGTTCTTCCAGTGCGCCACCTCCAACCAGGCCTTAGCTCCTAACACATGAGACTTTTGAGGAACGTTGTAGATCTAAGCCATAACACCTACCTCTCCTCCCAAAAACATCTGCCTGCAGCCTGGGGCTTGCTCAGGGATGGGGTTGGCGCCATGCCACTGGAGGTGGGAGGACTGGGGGCCACACCCAGAGCAAGCCCTCCACCAGGGCAAAACCTGGCAAGGGCATGAAAGGATTCAAGAGACAGAAACTTGTAGACCTCTACAGAAGTTCAGCTGGCACTGAAACAGTAACAATAATGTCAGCACATTGGCAAGCAAAGAAGCAAGTTTGAGTCGAAGCACAAAAGAGAAAGAAAAAAAATGAAGAGGAAGTAAGTAAAGAAAATATGGATATTATTAAAGAAAGAGCCATGCACACTCTTGTGCCCCTCAAGTGCCAGTTTAGTCATGAATCTGCCAAATTACGTCATACATAGTAAAAATCTGAATGTAATTATGGCTTCTCACCCTTAGGCTGCCTCAGTGCTGAAAGCCTAATTAAATTTGGCCACATTTTATAATATAACATTTCCATTTATAATTTCTTTTTTTTAAATCCTGGAAATGTAAATGTCAGTTAACATTTTGCTTCATTTTATTCATTTGTGTTTTTGCTCAATCTGGCACTGTAACACTACCAAAGAATGTCTGATTTTTTTCACTTTTAAATTCTTCTTAACCCCTATGAAATTATAATTCAGAAAAATTTGAATTCCGATTTTGAGACCTCTCCTTACATGAGGCACAATTGAGTGTTTGATACGTGGGCTTAAAGAAAGACAAACTCTAAAGACACTCATGAGCTAATGGCAGAACTATCCCATCACCCAACACTCCCAACTGAGGAAGCTCAATTAAGTTGTAGGCTCTGTCTTTGTTAGATGAGCTTAGACATGAATAAAATTACTTCTTTTCTTCTCTAAGTTAAAAAATTCCTAATTAAATTTCATCCTTCTAAGCTCAGTTCTCTTGTGTGGGGAATCATGTATCTTTTGATTCAAGAATGTGTAAAATGACCTTTAACTTCCAGCCCAATGCTCCACTGCTATCTCCCCAGCAGCCCAATCCTAACATCTTTGACTGTCATGTGGGCCTACGCAGAACTACTTAGAAATCTATTCTGTTCTAAACCATCACAACCTAGGCTACATCCATGCACACTGCTGCACATGGATGCAAACTTGCTAGACTTGAAGTTGTTTAAATTTTTATTTATGACTTTAATTTCAAAATCAAAATTCATGTGGCTTTCCCAAATACTGAGCTATTGATGTTATACAGATGGGTTTCTAAGGTGAAAAGTGCTGACTGTGCTTAGCTCCCTCTGTAACCACTTTTTCCATCTGCTGTCTACTGGTGGGTAACATGCAGTCTTCTGGGAGCATCTAAGGCACTTACAGTGGACGAAGGGAACAAGATAACTATGTCAATAATTATCCAACACCAGGAGATAGCAACACCAAAGCAGAGTAGCAGACATACTCTATCCCACATTCAACTTCTAGAAATTGAAGTGTCTTTGGTTTTGATGCTTCAGGAAGAACAGGATTAGTTCTTCCCGTAGACCAGCTAATACTGAAAATTTCTTCTAAATCTATGTTAGGCAAGTAGTGTTTTCCCATCCTTTTCTTCCTTTTCACAGCAACCGAACATGAGCAGAGGTGGAAAGCAACTATTTCAACTCTGTTGCTACATGATTTCCCCAGATCAACAGCGAAAACTCCCTACTGGCATGACCCTATGGAAGATGGCAATTTTCAGCCCTTCACAGTGCAGACCAGACAGAGCAGGTGAAATTCTCACTTCCAAAGGTGAGACAAAATAATGAAGGGAAGGGAGGGAAGAAGGAAGGAAGGAAGGAAGGAAGGAAGGAAGGAAGGAAGGAAGGAAGGAAGGAAGGAAGGAAAGAAGGAAGGAAGGAAGGAAGGAAGGAAGGAAGGAAGGAAGGAAGGATAGAAGCTGCAGGCTGAATTTAGCAACATCTTGCCAGTTAGTGTCCAGGGGCACAGACACACCAAACTTCAGTCTTGAGTCTCTTGGACACAGAGGTGACAGTTACTGTGATGACCTCTTGGAAATGAACACAGAACAGAAGTATCCAGAGCAGGAGCAGCGTGATGGTTCATGAGAAGGTTGTAACTCAGCTTTGGCATTCTTGGTATGGACAGAACAGCATTTGATCAACTGTGAAGTGAGCCTGCTGGCTCCACTCCAGAACTTCAAGGGAAGGGCTCACTCTGTCCTGGGAGGCTCCTCAAGAAAACAGTCACCAGACTTTGTCAAAATTCATACATTATGCCTGAAGTTTACAAAGCTCAAGCATGTCTGTTTACTCTCCAAAGAACGTAATTATGACTAATCAAAATTTATACTGCAATTAGTAGAAATTTTATACAAATTTATACTAGAAATTATTCCCTTGTCTCAGCCATTAGCAGAGAAATTTTTTTAAAAATGTATAAAGGTGCACTGTTCTCGTAATATACCAACTTCTTCCAGGAAGAAACAAACACACCAGAGTAAATTTGACACATCAACTGCTGATTGGATGTAATACTAATGGGGAGGGAATACAGAGTCATCGGAGAGATATGGGAAGGAACATACAGGCCCTAGGATGCTATTTCTAAAGGATGGTTTTGGTGGAGAAGACAACGGCCAAGCAGAGAAGATCCCATCTTGACTGTAAGGAAAGGAAGTGATACTCTAGCAGTGCTGCCACGAGGCAAGCTCACTCATCTCCAGGACAGAAGAGCAGGGCACAAGCTTGGGAGTCTGGGAGTGGCAACCTTTGAACTCCAAAAGAGACTTGTGAGCTTTCCTATGTGAACACATGGACAGACTTGGGGGCAGAGAGCCACGCTCTTCTCCCTTGTCTGCATAGTACCCCAAAATGACCTCAACTGAGTCCACATACACATAGCTGCACTGTGTGCTCAATAGAGCCAACACTCACATACACCTCAGCATCTGAACTACTAATTATTGTAGTTACACTCTCCTGTATGAATCAGTGGCATGGGTACCAACCAATACGACATGAATTGGAGAGAAAACAGGCAAAGGGCACATTAAATGCCTTAACTTTAATCCTCCAAACATGCTAAAGAGGTATTATTGCTTCATCCTCATTTTATAAATAAGAAACTTGAAGGGTAGGAAATGTAAGCCATTTGCACAAGGCCACACATTCCCCCAAAACACTGAGTGATGACTCCCACGCATGTTTGTGGTCAGACACTGTATCTAAGATTTTTTTAAGGAAGGCTGTATGTCTCGTAAAGAGGAATCTAAGGAGCTTTCCAAAAGGCAGAAGGTGATTTTGGAAGAAATTAGCCTCTCAGAAAAAAAATCCAGAGCCCCCTAACTCTTCCCAGAGATCTGTGCATCAAGTTCCAGTCACACGTGGAGAACTTAGCAGCCCATTAGGTCTTGATTTTCTTGGTCTGGGATGTCAGGTGAGAAGAAGCACATAGAGTATCCTACAGCTTTCAGTAGTCCTCCTGGCATGATCGAAGCAGCACGTTCTACAGTATATGCAATTGTAAAACCATGTGTTCTTGGGGAGTGTAGCAACGCGCACATCCTATATCGTGTAAAGGCAGCAACACAGGGACCCTACATGGAGTTGGCACCTCTGCAGCCTGGGAGATCCTCAGGGCAAACTGAGAAGGCCCGGGGTCTTGGGGGGGGGGGGTCTCCTGTGCAAGGCGAGGGAGAATTTTTAAACTGTCTAGTCACTAATGGACAGGCTATTTATCCACCCTATATCAGCCTCCTACCCCTGCTCCAGACCCTAGGGGCAGCAGGGAAAAGAGAGTCTGCTTCTTGTACTTCTAGAAACTTGCAGCAGCTGCATTGTAGCCACAGTGACAGCTCTGGGAGAAAATTGCCCTCGTGGCCAGACTTGGTCTCAATTTCCCTTATTGCCATGGGTGCTTGTTAAGTGTGTGTATTGGGGGTGCGGTCTGTATATACATGAGTGCATATGTGTGTGGAAGTGTCTGTTCATATATACATGGGTGTATGTGTGGAGAGGTCTGATTATAAATACATATATATGCATATGCATGTAGGGAGGTCAGTTCACAAATACACGAGTGTTTATGTGGGGGGGTCTGTTCACATATATATGGGTGTATATATGGAGAGTCTGGTCATATATATGCAGATGTATATGTGGGGTCGGTTCATATATACATGAATGTGCATGTGGCAGGCCTTTTCCCATATATGTGGGTCTATGTGGGAGGGTTGTTCATATATACATGGGTATATATTTGGTGAATCTGGTCATATATATGTGTGGATGTATATGGGGGACTGTTCATATATACATGGGTGTGTTGGGGGGAGCCTGTCCACACATACATTGGAGTTTATTTGTGGGGGTCTGTTCACATATATACGGGTGTATAGGGTGTATATGTGGTGAGTTTGGTCATATATATGTGTAAATATATATGGAGATGTTCTTACATGCATGGGTATACATGTAGGGGTCTGTTCACGTATACATGGGCATGTATGTGGGGAGTCTGGTCATATATCTATATATGTGGATGTATGTGGGGGCTGTTCACATAATACACAGGCATGTGTTTGGGGGCATCTGTTCACATACACCCAAGTATATGTTGTGAGCATTTGATCTATGTATGTGTGCACAGATGCCTGTATCCACATGAGTACAAGCCACAAATCCCCTTTGCTGGCCCCTACGGGGGAAAGTTCTCCAGGGAAAGAGGGAGTGTGTGAAAACTGCTCCAGCCTCTAGCCTCTAATCTACCAGTCATTTATTTGTGAGACACAAGGCAGGTACCCAGGGCTGCCCCAGAAGAATTTTAAGTATGAACAGCAAGCTCACTCCTTCCCCCTCACATTACTAAGAAAGGAAGAAAGGAGGACAGAAAGGAAGAGAAGCAGGCAAGGGGCGGCCTGCGGGGCCCCTTTGCGTTGGCAGAGCCCTGGGCCCTGCTGGCCGCGAGGCCTTACTTTCCCCAGAGGACAGAGAGCTAGCACCTCCAGGGGGACAAAGCCCGGCCCACCTGAACGCGCCCCTCAGCGGAGGCCTCCTTGCTCTTCCCGTGCTCTAGCACTTGTTCACAAACACGTCTAGTGGAGTGTTTTCATTTCTGTGGATTGCATGTGCCTTACGGGTTTCGCAAGACGGCTGCGCGTGGGCTCCAAGCGGTGGGCAGCTCAGCCTGCGCCGCGGGACACACGCCCTGGACCTCTTGGGCCCTCTGAGCAAAGGCTGAGACGGGAGCGCTCCCCGCTCCTGCGGGTTAGGCGCCCGCAATGCCATCCACCCGCCTCCAGACGCCATCAGAACTGTGAAAAGTGTCTTCAGTCCCATGTCCTGGGCATCATCCACCTCCCACTAAAGGGTCTCTAAGCTCCCAGGCCCAAGGCCGGGATCCGGCTCACCAGCAGCGGATGCCTGGGTTCCCTCCCGAGGCCAGCGCACAGCAGGAAACCTGCCTGCATCAGCCTCTCAGGACCACTCTGCAGCGAGGTGGGCGCAGAGACAATTCGCCGGGTCCGGTCCTGTCCCGACCTCCTCCTTCTTGCGCGCGCCCTGCCCAACCGCGACTGGGGGACCCAGGACTCCCGCACCTCCCCTCACTCTGCCGATGCTGGGACGAGGGGCGCGTGGGGGCCGGATGGTCATAGACCCCGGCAGGACCACCTGCTCCTCCCCAGGCCACCTGCTCTCGTCTCAGCCTCGCGGCCGCACTCACTCACCGTGAGAGCCGAGAACTTCTGCGCGGGCGCCGGCGGCAACAGCGCGACGAGGAGCGGCAGCCAGCAGATCCCGGGCGACAGCATGGTGACTGGTGGCGGCGGGATGGCCGGGAGCCCCGCTCAGAGCGCGCGCGCCCTGCGCCCCGCGCCCTGCGCCCCGCGCCGCTCTCCTCACGCCTCTCTCCCCGCACCCCTCGTACTGCGCCCAGGCGCGACGACCTCCGTGGAGAACCGGCAGGCCACGCCTCGGGTGGAGGGGGCTCCTCGCCGGCCGCCGACCGTTCCCCAACGCCAGGCCTGGTGCTGCTCCGTTCTTCGCAGCTCCCTCCCGCTGTCAAATACCCTCCGCACTTCCCGGATCCTCCCCTGTGCCTCCACCCGCCCGCCCTCCGCCCGCCCTCTCCCCTCGCCTCCTCCTCCTCGCCCCACCTCCCCGCTGCACCCTCACTCTGGAGAGGGGCCGCCCTGGGCGCGGGGCCGCAAAGAAAGAGGTAGGAGGAGAGGGGAGACCAAGGCTGAGCCCCGCCGACTCCCTGCTCCCGCACTCCCGGCCCATGTCCACTCCCATGCACTGACGTGGACACGCGTGCACTCGTACCTTACATGTGTGCAACCCTGGAGGAGCTCCAGCAACCCCTCTTGCCCCAGGGCACAGTCTGTCCCTGCCAGCTCAGCACAGTGGCCCTGGGTCATCCACTGGGGATAGTAGGAGCCTCCGTGCAGCCCAGTGGACCTGGGTTGTCCACTGGGGTTAGCAGGAAACTCTTGATGTCCCCATGGCCTTCTGGTCCCCTATGCAGACACTCGGAGCTAGGGTTGGGGTGGGGACTAGCTACTGGCTCCAGCTGGGCAGGGAGGTCACCATCCTACCCAGTCTGAGAACAGGACCCCCCAGCGCAGCTTCCTCAGGCTAGTAGTCCGCTTCCCAGGGAGGTCTACGCTTGCAGATCCGGGAAGAGTCTGGCTGGCAGAGTGGTCTGAACCAGGGCTATTGGCAGGAATGCAGCAGGGCGCCCTGGGCAGAGAGAGGGTTGCCCTGCGCAGATGGGTGGGTTCAGGAGGTGATGCCCCCGGCTCGGAGGTCAAGGAGGCAAAGGTTTGTCGGTGGAGGCTGAGGTGGAAACCAAGAGACTCCTGCTCACCCGCTTCTGGACAGCGTCCACACCAAGGACAGCATTGCTGAAATACTTCTGCCTCTGCTGTGGCTTGTAACTTCACAGGGAAAGGCCCCAATTCTGTCCCATACAGAAACCCAGCAAAGGGGAGGCTAGAGAACAAGGAATCAACTGACCTGTCAGGAGCAGGCGGTAACAGGAACAAAACATGGAAAATCTATGCACGATTTCTCACCCATGTTAATCTATCAGCACGTTGGCCTTCAGGGTGGGTGGTAGAACTGTGCTAGAAAGTTCTAGACAGACTGTGGGAAGGCTGCACTAGCCCAGCTCTTCCACACGGAGGAGGGAAGAGCTTAATACCTCGTCCTTGTCAAGAATCCCAGCTCCTACCTGGCACTCCGGCACCCAGCCATGAAGAATCTCCCCGAAAAGGGCTTCTCTGCATCTCCTTCCGACTCCAAGGCCCAGAGAACTGGCCAGATACGAGTGTCACACCTCCTGGTATGAAGACTTGGAAGGATATTGGGGTAAAACTCTGCAGGGCTGCTCGTGGGGCCAGAGCACAGGAGAGGCAGCAGCTGCAAAGGATTGGGAGGAAGGGCCACAATTATGGAACTTTAATGAAAATTAAAGCAAGCATAAAATAAATACCATATGCCATTAACTTATTCTAAGGTTATCTGGAAAAGGGGGAATTTTAGTTCAAGGCTGACACACACCTTTTACAAGGCACTCTCTTTTACTGCCTAGGTATTGAGAGCACTGTGTGCATCATTGCTGAAATCCTGAACACTGCGCGAGGCCTTGCAGAACTCAGAGGACCAAGACGTGCTGGGTTCTGCTTCCTCACCTACTGAAGGAGTGGCAAGCCAGGGAAGCCTTGATCGTTCCCATTTTACAGATGAGGGGCAGAAGCAGAGGGTCCCAGTGCACAAGCAGGTCCCCTAAACCATAGGACTGGCGTCACAGTCCAGATATTGAAACCCACAATGATGGCAAACCCACTTCACTTCCTCCAGTGATAGAGGTGGCACAGAGAGCTCCTCACCTAGATGCCTTGGAGCCAAGACGTCATATGTCAACTCTATAGGTCTCTGGGAATCCAGAGAGATCAGTGAAGCCTGGCTGTCCTGGACACTGACTGAAGAGGCAGGATCAGACCCCAAAGACTCTAAGATATGGGGGAGCTCTTGGGGACTGAAGGCCAAATTTCATTTTCTCAGAGAGCCCAGAGGGGGGCTTTGGATAGAAAATCAGTTTACGTTTTTGTGCAAAAAAAATAAATAAATAAATAAATAAATAAACATATTTATTAAGAACATTAAGAAACAGTTGCAAATGTCTATCTGTCTATTATATTTAAATCCCATAAAGGTCATTGCTGGCATGAAAGCCAGATATATGACAGGTCAGAAAGGCAGGTTCACTGTTAAGACAGGAAGTCATCAACTGTCACTGTGTAATAGCCCCCATAGGACAGAAAAAACTCCCCTTTTGGAAATGCAGCTTCATTTTAATTAATAAGTGATACAGGGCTCATCCTAAAATGTGGCATATGGATGAAGGATTTAAGTGTCTGCCATCAATGAAATTACAGTTAAGAAGAACAAGAGGAATGAGTTACCAAAAACTGGAGCTCGGCTCGTATTTCTCAAGTAATTTTTCCTCTTCAGCTATTAGCATTTGGCTTACTACTTAGACCAATTCTGCTATGCTAAACTACAAATGGACCTTGTTCGTATTGTAGACATCATATTGCTTATCATGCTGGCCTCACTGGTTCTCACCCGGGAACCTTTTGCTAGCTGCTTTCCCACCTCAATATGCAAAGCAAGTGTCTCTGTTGATTAGTGACTTTTCAAATTATCTCATTTGGGACTGGAGGAATGGCTTAGTGGCTAAAGCATTTGCCTAGCAAGCACTAAGTACCTGAATTCGATTCCTCAGCACCACATAAGCCAGGCATGGTGCTACATGCCTGTAATCCCAGTATTCTGGAGGCTGAGACAGAAGGATTGCCGTGAGTCCAAGGCCAGGTTGGGCTCCATAATGAGTTCAGGACCAGCCTGGGCTTCAGAGTGAGACCCCTTCTAAAAAAAAAAAAAAAAAAAACACAAAGACCTAAAAATAAAAATAAAAAATTTACCTCATGTGTAGGTCATCCTGGGAGTCAGCAGAGACTACACCAGAGCCAGCACAGGCCACTATGTGCAAAATGCATATGCACAGCTACCTGTTTGTCTCTTGTTTTGTTAATATTTTCATCAAGTTGCTACTCAGCCCTGGGAAGAGAGTCCACAATCCACTCTAGTCTTCGAGCGCGGTTTCTATGCTGCTGTCCTTTGGCCTGTCTCCTGCTACTGCACTGAAGCCTACCTGGTCTTCTGGGTCTCTGAGGACTCTGCTGTTCTTCTCCTGCATCATCCAATCATCTGCTTCTGCATCCTTGGGTAGATCCAGACCCGCCTCCCACCCAGGTTACCAACCTAAGGTCTGCCCAGCACGCGAGGAGACACCCCAACAGTGCTAGGGTGATCGGACTGCCAGTATGGCTCTTCCCACGCCACAAGGCCAGAGCAACTAAGCTGAGATTGAAATGCAGTACCTGGGCCATCTGGAGGCTCCACCTTCCCTGCATGTCTTTGAGGACAGAAGAACTTTTATTTGCCCTAGTTCTTGATTCAATCCTGACTGTTTCCTTTCTTCTTATGTGGATTTGTGGCAGGTTCCACGACCACACGTTCCGGACACTTGCTGCAGTCTTCCACAAGCAATTGGGACCTGCCAGTGGTGTTATACACACTCCCTCACTCTTACAGTCTGAGATGTGGATTGTACATGTGGTGATAAAGAAACGCAGGTGGTCAGAGGATTCCCCAGATTTCTGCCATCAGCAAAGGCAGCGGTAGACTCACTGGATTTTCACCTGGGTCTAGGGTGATCCTCTCTGCCGCATCCTGTGGTTTTTGTCCCTATGGAAGAAACTGTAAGCTGCAGCAGGGAGAGGCACCAGGGCTCACAATGTGCTGCTAGGTCTGAAGACAATCAGTTCCTAAGCTTTGGGGTGTGATGGAAACTACAGGCCCCTCCCCCTCCCCCAGAAAAAGGGATGTGTTCATGTACTCGGACACATGCTGGTCTCCCACTGACTCACTATTTCGCACAACAAATCCAACACCAAGCAAAAGTTTTTAAAAATATTTTTTCAGTTATTTTAATTTCTTGGTGCTTCTTCAGGCCCAGGCTTTGGTTTAACTGTTGCCTCAAGTTTGATTCATATGCTCCATCTGCAGCAGGATCTGTCCTCCAGAGTAGAAGGAGGTCACTGAACCTGCCACAAGACACGGCTCTGAGGGGGAAGAGGCAGACACCTGCTCCACCGGCACACTGATGATCAGAGCACAAGGAATAAGGCCAGGACTCACTGAAAGCGTTTGCCATGACGCCCATAGGACCACCTTGTTAATATGAGACCCCTGGGCTGTGTCCCCATGAAGGGAGTAAGGTGCTGCACTCCGGGACTGAGCAAGACTCAGAGCTCAGGGAGGGAGAAGAGGGCTGTGATACTCACAGCACGGTCATCCACATGCTGTTTGGGTGTCTCCCTTCCTGTTAATACAAACCAGGACCCCTTCTTTTCTTCACAGAGGAAATAAAAAAAGTTTTAAATGGCAACCAAAATATAGTTTGCCAGTAATACTCAGGGCAAGGTGGACCACACAGATGTGGTTTCTAGGGACAGCAAACATGGTAAGAGGATACTCCGAGAAAGAATGCTCTCAATTACCTTCAGGGATCCCCCTCCTCCCAGGTCTCCCCCAGCCCAGCCCGCAGGCAGAATGGAATTCCACCACGCTCCTGGCCCACCCTCCACTGCCCTAAGCTGTGTTCATGTGCACCCCACAAAGAGCACATTGTAGGGACTGCACAGCAACGCAACTAGGGGAGAGAGGAGCATTTGCTCAGGGGGCTGTGCTCCAAGGGACTCCCTGTCTCTCATGGAGCAGACCCCCCTCCCCTGACTGCCTTAACTTATCTTCAGGTCTGGAAACTGTGGTCATTCATCCTCATTTTGTCTCTTTTGCTTCCATCCTGGGTGAATTTTGGCATGCCTGTTGTCTCTAGAACGTGGAACCTAAGATGGAGATTCAGTTACAGGCCTTTTGGACTATTTGATTCCTGTTTGTATAACCCTGAAGAAAGTCTATGAGAGCACTTTGGATAGAGAAGTTTGTAGGTCTCTATGGCGACGAGAACATAGTATGCTGACTGCACCATGCACAGGGAGATCATCATGTGCCACGACTGACTATATACAAGCATCCCAGGCTCCAAGGATGTACATGGAGGACCAGTGCACAAGGACAACTGGAACCATGCATAACTGGCACACCTATGTCTGAGAGGCCCTGCAAGTGTGTGGGCATGCCAGCCCTGGCGTGGCTGGAGGCGCTGGCAGTGGGCAGGTGGAAAATTACACAGCACCTGTCGGCTGCCTCTGGCTCCACACTCCTTACTAAGTCTCGTGTTTGTTCAAGCTCTTGGAACTGTTTCCTTCCTGTCCTAGGAATTCTTTATCCTTCCACATTCCCCAGCATCATCAGTGCAGTCTTGAACCATGTCACCGTTTCTAGCCATCTTGTTATTGTGGTCTCGGCAACTTGTGTGAAAGCAGTTTCATTCATCACAGTGTGCAAATAGGTTTTTTTTTTTTTTTGGAAAAACGTCAAAGAAGATTCCTGTGGACGAACACCTTGAATTTCTGGGAGAAAATGAAATCATGAGTAAGTGGTGTCTGCCATCTGGAAGGAGAGAGTTTTGCTCCAGGAATCTTGAGAAACCTGTGCTAACCAGACAAAGCAAGGAACCTGCTGTGGCCCCAGTGCTAGCCCAGGGGAGCTGGGTTTGGGAAGCCCCAGGCTGCTGACCACAGGGGCTTTGGAACACCAGGCAGCTGGAAAGTGTGTCTGGGATTATCCTGAAAGAAAAGGCAATTTTGGAGTTTATCCTTTCATATGGGTAATCAGGACAATCAGCAATAAATTAGCCCTTGATTCATTTGTAATATTTTTAATTCACCTAAAATATTTTTTCAGGATGACTCAAGAATCCCTTAACATTTCTAAATTTATCCTCCATTTGGAAAATATTGAAATGTATATAACACTGTCAATAGGAATAATGCTACCACGGTGGAAAAGAAATACTCTGATTAAATTATGCCATAGCACTTTCTTAGAAATAGCTTTGAGGGCCACCTATGTTAGGGATGCCAAAATGTATGGGAAATGAACATATTTGAACTTTTAGGTAGGATGTGTCTCTTCTCCACAGATGGAACAATGGCCACAGATGATGATGGCATAATTTTATACTTCTCTTTATTATGTTTCCTCAAAATAAGGAAGATACATGCTCACTAACTCAAATAATAAAAACACCAAATTAAAAATAAAAAAAAAACTAAAGAGACATCCAGGCAACATCCAGATTTCTCCAAATAATGACCACAGAGAGGAGGTAAGCACTGGACCCTGCACCTTACAAACTCCTGACGTGCCCTGAGGCCTTACCTTAACACATAAGTGAAGAAAAGCCATAGCTTTCCTATCAAGCTGTGGACCTCCTACCCCGGGAGAAACCGAAGGGAAGACCAGCAGGTCGATATTGTTGGTCACCGTTTTTCAAAGTCACTGCTCACAAGAGTCGAGAGCACCGCCACGACCGCCCGTGAGTGAAAGTATTCAGTGACAAGATATAAAATGAGGACATAACACTTTCCAGTGAGTCAGTCTGTGGCCAGTCAAGCAGAGACGAAGAAAAATTAGCATCTCGGATTGCTGATTCTCCAGTGAGGGATGGCTGTGCATGTGCCCTACTAAGGGAAAGACAGTAGAGGCATATCCAGTTCAAGCCTTTGTTGTCTCTGCCCCAACTTGTTAATTCCGGGGCATGAGCCTGGCATCCTCCAAGTGGGTGACCCCTGGGCTCCCACACCCAGAGGAGGCCATTCAGACCCTCTCTTGTTCCCTCCGGAGGGTCATCCGGACCATTCACTCAGGGAGGAACTGCACTCTCTTCTTTCTAGATGGTGCTCTTCTGTCTGTAGCTGTTCATCCTATTAGCACATACTCAAAATCTAGGAACCTACTAGCTCCTGGCCTAATGTCTAGGAGGTAAGAATGGTGGAACTGGCACTAAAAGAATTTGACAATCTCATGCACCCCTTAGCCACCCTGCACTCTGGCCCTGGCTGTAAGAGTGACAGCTGTGCCCAGGCCTGAGTATACTCCTACCCAGAAGTGCCACCCTGTACCCTGCATTTGAATCATTGACAGCCACCTGCCTCAGTAGGAGCAGCTCAGGGCAGATGGTGTGGGACTGCGACTACTCAAACAAAGCTACTAGCTCAGTCTGGTATGTACCTGGAACTCACATTTCTTCTCAGACTCTGGGACCTGGGTGCCGTTCAACTCCAAGCCACACGTCTTGTTGTTAGACTCCGTTATTTTAGTCAGTCTAGTGTTCATCTTGCCCCTGGAATCTTTTGCCACCACCCCTCCCCCAGCTCAAAGGTCACATGCTTTGTCTTTCTAGGTAGCCTATATGTGCACCAAACTTGGGGTCCCAATGGATCGCCCCTGAATTTGGCTTTCAGAAAATCAACCTCTGCTCTTCTGCTTCCTCTGTGGGTGCAAACTGAGTGCCAGGCTGCTCAAGTGGAAAACGTTCCATCCTGTATTTCCATCACATTTTGTCACATTTCTTACCTTCTGGTGGCCTCCTGTGGTGTACAATTTTGAGATGGGGAACAATGTCTCAGCATTCCCAACATTGGCCTGAGGTATAAAAGGGTGGATCCAGAGAGGTTCTGAAAAGGTACAGTGCAACCTGTGGGATGGAGCTGAGGGTGGTACAGCAGTATCCAGGTTAGTGCTAAACCAGAAAGGTGCCACAACATAGACACACAGAATCCATTCCACAGTCACTACGCTCTTGAACCAGGAGAGACCTCAGGAGAGCATCTAGAACTGGAGTGGGCCAAGGGTCTTAGGGTCTCTGGTTGAGCAGGACTTGACCGGCAGTGCTATAAAGGGCCATGCATCGAACAAGCACTGGGTTCTGGCCCGGCAGCAGTCTGGGCTGCAAAGGAGATTCAACTTTCTAAAGTAAGCCAGTCAGAAAAGAAAATATATTCATTATGAGTCAGAGCAGACAGCTCCATCCACAAATTATCTGCCTCCTTGGCCCTTTCCTCTCTTTGATATTCCTTGCCCCTTAATGGCTCCAAGGAAAGGAGGACAGAGAAATGGCAGTGATTTTATCAAGGTAGCATCACTGTTCCTACCTCAGCCCATCTACTTTGATGAAAGAACAGACTGGATGAGGGCCATAACTTATGTTTGCATTAGTTTGTTATTAATTAGAGCACCTGATTTCAATTACTCTTGTCGTATTTTATAACTCATAGATAAGTTTGGCACCAGAAGCGAAAGAACAGTAAATCTATGTATTGACACAGATTGCTTTGACTGTAAAAACAAAGGCCGGACATGAAACTTTGCTGCTGAAGAGTGGGGACACGTGCAGAGAGAAATAAGACAGCACAGACCAGAGCTTCAGTATCAGGCCCATCTGTGAGGGACAGCAGAGCACAGGGCAGGAAGGTGGATTTCTAGGGAGCTGGAATGTCTCTGTCTGGATACATATATGTTTATTTTATTATACTTTCAACTGAAAATATGTGTTTATAATTCAGTGTCTACATGCCAATTATACTTCTTTCTAAGCTCACATTGTTGGCTCCAGTTTCTTGTCTGCACCCCAATTGAAAGGGAGGACTTTGTAAGTGTGACACTCAATCTCATGCAGTTTTGAAAGTAGAGGAGTGAACCCAGAACAGTGTTGCTTTGTTCAGTTCATGGGACAAAGTAGACTGGCTTTACTTGCCTTGAATGCTTGGTCAGCTAGAAGACACTAAAAGTTGTTCAAAAATAGTAATAAAAGCAAAAGAAATCATCCATGGTAAATATTCTCAGCAAACTGGGGAAACAGAAAATTTTCTCACCTTTATCAGGACTAAAACAAAAATGAATCCTCCTACTCTTCTTACTAAGCAGAGGACAAGAAGCGCCTCCCACCACCATACGAAGGGTAAGAAACCAAGTTGTTAATATACAGAATGGAAAGGAACAAATGAAGATAATGTGACTGTCAATGTAGAAATCTTTCTATCAATAAAGCTTTTAGAAACTAAAGAACTTTAAAGCTATACATGAGCTTTAAACGATTGTTTTATATGAGATTAATTAGGAAAAATCAGCCACATTTCCAAATACTCATAGGAAAAACTTCTGTAAACTAAAATTTGAGACACCATATTAGTTGTAATTACACCAAAATGAATATTTAGCAAGTAATATTGCCAACATGTGCATAGTATTTGTCATCTTAAATTATAAAAGACTGATTGAATGAACCAAGGAAGAACTGTACAGGATCCAGGAAGATGCATATGCATACCATGTTCATGGATCAGAAGGTACAACGAAACAAAGATGCCAATTCTTCCCGTTTTGGTCTGCAAGTTTCATGTACTTGCTGTCAACAACTCACGAGGGATTTTTGTCGATCTAGACAACTTCCCCCTAAGATGATATGGAAAAGCCTAAGATCAAGAATTACTGAAAATAATGTTGAAAAAGGAGTCAGTTTGATCTTAAGCCTTTTTTCTAGCTATATTAATGGGTGGAAGGTTATCATCTTCAGAGACACACTTGTGATCTTGTCCCTCAGTGAGTTAGAGCCATCACTCATCTTCTAAGTCCATCAAACTTGTTACAAACATTGTAGCTTGTTGCCCAAAACACTTAATGTTGTCCAGGACCCTGAGACTGTTCCCGAGTCCCTGAGACTGTTCCCAGGTCCCTGGAGCCTTTCCACCAAATACCGTATTCAGCTACTCTGTGCCCCAAATTGTCACGCATGTTGATTTCTCTGTGCCTCTTTTTGCACATATTATGCTGTCTTCCTAGTGCTTCTTATTCTAAATTACGTTGCCAGCTTCTCTGGTAGGCCTAAATTTAATGTCATTAAGATTTTCACCAGTAACAAGAGATGTGGGGACACCACCAGCTGTGTTCTGTGAGGACAGGCAGAGAAGGGTCTTACTTTCATTATTTACTTACTGTGCTTTGTTAATATTTATACTCTATGCATATTTATCCATTTAAATATACAAATAAGTTAATTTAATGCTAAGTTGCAATGTAAATGTCAGTGATTTTTCTGTTCAAATAGCTCATATAAACTAAAGACTTATTTGATCAGCTTGGTTCATGATCCCTCTCTCTTTTCTTTAGGTGTATCTCGGTCCTTTTTTTTTTTCCAGCATACTCATCTGATTTTATTATTATCTTTGTAGTTTTCAAATACAGTCATGATTCTATCATTTTTGGGAAAAATTATTACCTTTCTGAAAAATATCTCTTACCCCATACACTCATGAAAGAAATTGCAGAAGACAATAAAGAAGACACTAAAAATTGGGAAGATACTTTGTATTCATAGTTGAAAAAATAATTTTGTTGAAATGTCCATATAACCCAAAGTGGTCTACAGATTTTATGCACCTATCAGAATTCCAGTGACATATCTCACATCAATAAAAAAGTGCCTAAAATCCAATATCACACATTTCAATCCAAATACTCAAAATAATCTTGAGTGAAAAAGAACAAAACTGTAACACATCATGCTTCCTGATTTCAAAATATATTACAAGACCATACTAATCAAAACAGTATGAAACTGGCATTAAAACAAACATACAGACCAGAATAGATGTCCCAGGATTAAGTGTCCTCATTTGCAGCCAATTGACTTTCAATAAAGTTGCTGAGAATACCCAGAAAGGAAAGAACAATTTCTTCAGATAGATATAACTGGGGACACAGAATATCCAAGTGAAGATGGATAAAATTATAAAACTGAGTATTTGTATCACATTACACACAAAAACCAACTCAAACAGATTAAAGATCCAACTGTGAGGACTGAAACCATGAAACTACCAGAAGAAAACTCTAGGAAAAAGCTTCCAGACACTGGTCTGGGAAATGATTTTTTGCAACAAAACCAGAAACATACAGATCAGATTTTCTTAAACCAAAAAGCTTTTGCATAGTAGAATAATTACTAGAGAGACCGAAGAGACAAGAGTATGGAAAGGGAGAAAATATTTTCAAGCCGTATTTATGGTAACAGGTTGGTACGCAAAATAAATAAAACCTTAAACCACCACTAGCGAAAAACAAATGACCCAACTTTTAAACAACGAACTAAGCTCCTGAAGGGACTTAAAAGAACTGCTACCGAGAGGCATATGAAGAACATGTTGACTGTCATTAACCAGCTGGGAAATGCAAATTACAGCCACAGAGAGACATCACCTCACACCTGACTACCACCAAAAAGGTCAAAGGAGAAGTGTTGTCCTGGATGTGTAAGAAAAGGAGCCCTGCGTGCTCTTGATGGGAATGCAAATTAGTGCGGTGGTACTGGGGAACAGAACGAAGGCTCCTCAGGAAACCGAAGTAGAGCTACTGTCAGATGCAGCCGTCCCACCACCACCACCGAGTGGACGGCCAGGGGAAGTGGAAGTCATCGCCGTGGGCACCGTAGCACCATTTAGATAGCCACTCTATGGACGCAGTCTAGTGTCCACCGGAGGAAGAAGGGATAATGAAAATGCTTTACATATGCAGGTGAAATATTACTCAGCTTTAAAACATGAAGGAAGCCTCGCCATTCGTGACAGTGGGGACAACATTGAGGGCACTGCGCTGAAAGAATTCAGCCAGATAAAACCAGACAGCACCCTATGACCACTCCTATAAAAGGCCAAGTTCGTAGGAGTAGGAGGTGGGATGGGGGTTGCCTGGGGCCGGTATGTGAGGTAAGGATGGAAAAGGCAAGGAAAGCACTGGGCACAGATACCCCCTGGGCAGCATCACTCGTTTCAACCACAGAGGACCCACGGGGAACCCTTTTTGCATTGGCAGGACATCTGAATATCTTTGAATTTGGTGGCATTTTTCTGGGCTCTGTGCCTTACAAACACTTTGCTCCTGGTTGTCATGGTGAGGGGGACCCAAGGAATGGGTGCAGGGAGCAGGGAGGGACGTGTGGACAGCCTGAGGCAAAAGGGAGTTGTGCCTGTAATGAGACTGCTGAGGAGGACGAGCGTGCAGAAGAAATCAGAAGTGGAGCACAGGTGCCTGGCTCAGGAAGCCCAGTTCGTGAGGGTTGATGTATAAAATAAGAGACCCAGAGAAGCCAGAAGACAGGCGAGAACCGTGTTCCAGATAATCTGTTTGTGGTTGGTGGAGACAAGAGTCCAGTAGAAGTTCTAGCTAGAAATCCCACCGTGTTGCAGCGGTGAGCAGGTAGAGTCACTTCAGACTTCATGCACGCACACAGACTGGTGGGTTTCCACCTTCTCCTGAGCCCCTCAGAGGCCTTGTCACCTGACTGGGACAGCAAGACACGTGATACTCCAGTAGGGTAAGAAGACTGAAGTCAGTTCCCAAGACAGAGCTCTTGTGTACAAATACCACAGTTTGTGTATCCACTGGTCTGTTGATGGGTGTTTTGATGACTTCCACATTTTAGCTATTGTTAGTTGTGCTGCTATGAACATGGGTACACATATATCTCTGCTGTGTGTTGTTTTGGCCTCCTTTGGATATATTCCCAGGAGGGGTGTCGCCGGATCGAAGGGGAAATTTATTTCCAGTCTTTTGAGAGCTCTCCATACTGCTTTCCAGAGTGGTTGTACGAATTTACATTCCCACCAGCAGTGTAAGAGAGTTCCTTTGTACACAATGGAATACTGTGCATCAATAAAGTCCAACAGCATGGGGGCCTTTGCGGGCAAATGGAAGACGCTTGAGAACATCACGCTTTGTGAAGTCAGTCAGAAGCAGAAGGTGAAACATCGAATGGTCTCTCTGATATGAGAGTCCCAGATCACAACTATTATGAAACTTAAAGCGAAAAACAAAGTGAAATAGGGGGGTAGGGTGGGTGTGAAGGGAGGGAGGGGAAGGTGGGAGGAGGGACAGAAAGAGAGTTGGAAAGCCCTTGTGTCCTTGGCAGGATGCGTATGTGCACAAAATGCTCAACTCCACTGTAAACCTTAAATTTTGCACTTATATATATCAATAAAGTGGGGAGGGGGGAGACAGAGCTCTTGGAGATCTCCCCAAGCCATCCTGCAGGGGCGTCGCCACCCAGCCCCTCCCCTCCCACCAGCCAGCTCTCTTCCCTTCTCTCTCATCTCCCCCTCCTACCCTTGGGACTCTCAGGGTCCCCAGCGTAGTTTGGGCTTCATACAACCAGAGATGTCTGAAGGTGTTTACCTTCTCCTAAAATGTTAGCAGTCTCCGTGGACTCAGGCTGGGGCCCTTGGGACCGGACCTCCTTCCTCCAAGCTCCAGAGCCTGCCCTGCAAAAGTGGAAGAGAGGTCAGCCACCCTGATGTGAATAGCATTTCTGTTCAAACCCAGCACAGCTGAGGCATTTAGTACGAGGCCAGAGAGCAGTCCTGCTTCTCCCCAAGCCGGCCAGGCAGCACTGCCAGGTGCGTAATTTTACCTTTCATCAAAACACGAAAATTCTTGGCTCCTTATACACTGATTTTGCCTCTTCTTTGGCCCACCTGGGACTTGTACAGCTTTTGACATGCCTTCGAGTGAGTTTGCTTTGCAAAATTGATGGTAGTTAGGGCGAGAAAAGCAGGATTCATGAGAGTAAGCTGCACACTGGGGCTTGCTGTGTCCACGCAGCTGGACTGGGGAAAGCGAACCACAGAGCCCTGGTTTCTGGCCAGCCCCAGGGTGCTGTCTACACTGTGGTGGCCCACATGTTTGCTGTAGGGTTCTAGGCCCATGTGAGTCCCCCCTCTGCAGCTACATGAGTGAAGTGTCCACCCACACTGCCCGGCTGCCTGGAACTCTGCCTGTGTCCTTCCACAGGGCAGCCAGCATGTCCAGAATAAGGTTTTCAAAACAGATTCATGAGGATGCCAAGAGCCCACTTTTATTCTACCCCTTTCTCTGTTCCAAGGACCCCAGGATGCCTGAGGTACAGGGCCAGGGCCAAAATGGGAGGAGAAACCAAGTCCTTGGAGGGGGCAGCAAGCCTGCCGATCCTTGGCCACACCCAGAGCCCCGCGTTTCCGTGGTACCTCTCCAAGGAAAATGTTGGATGCATCTCAGTACCGAGTCTCCTGCCTTTGCCAGAAATAGATGGGAGGGAGATTGAGTTCGGCTCAGATGGCGGAAGGGCATGTTAATGCGCTCAATCGCATCAGCACTTCATTTTCTCTTTGTTGAGTGATTTGGCACAAAGGCCCTGCATCCTCTCCCACACACAGAGGGAAGCACCGTCCACTGACGCCTCCAGACCACGTCCAACCCAGGCTCTGGGAAGGCCGAGGACAGAAGGGCCTTCACTGCCACTGGCAAAGACCCTCACAGATGTCATGGTCTTAGCAAGTGAACCCATAGAGTGCCAGCCTGTGCAAGAACACTTGTGACCCTCCCCCCAGAGCTCCCAGTCTGCAGAAAGAGAAACTGAGTCATCCAGACTCTGCCCCAAGCCCTTTTTCTCCCATCTGGCTGGAGGAAGCTTCGTGGGAAATGACGGTTGTTCCAGCCAACTTCTTAATTATTTGATAACTATCTAATGAAGAGTCCTGTGCAGAGATTGTTTGTATTTCTATCTCAAAGGTGCTCTGCTTCCTTGCCAGGACTTCATAATGCAATCTTGGGCCAGGGTTTCTGAATGTGTTGTGTAAACGTGTGGGACTATGCCAGGAACTGCAGGGGGCCGGGAGCTGGTCCAAGGTGAGGAAAGGAAGCAGAGAGGCTGTGCACAAGGCGGAGTGGTGGGGTGCTTTCAAGCTATGAGTTCGAAAATCCTTCTATGTGTACATCTGTATACACAACCCAGAAAGGACCTGCTGCAGCTCCATCCCCTTCTCCTCTCTGGGTCAGAAGGAACAGCTCCCTGGGGTGCACAAAAGGAGGCTGTCACGGTCTTCACAAAGCCCACACCTCCAGCCATGCAATATCATTCTAAGACCATGCGGTATGGCTGCAGGAAGTTCAGTCACACCCAGGGCCCACCTGGGCTCATGTCATTACACCGAGATACAGCTCTGCAAGCTCTGCTGCACTCTGTGACACTGAAGCCACAGCCCCTTCTTGCATGCTATGGTTGTACTAAGAGTGACTCGGAATCCCTTCTCCCAGATAAGATGGCAGATGGAGCCCCCTTGACATGTAGATGCCACACATGCCACAGTACCATGTAAAGTAAGGGCCCATCCAGGTGGGAAGCCCAAATTGGAGTGTCATTTCTGATTTTGACTCACTATTGGGTTTTGAGAACTTCACTTACAGACAGCAGACAGTCCAGTTCTAGGATTTGCTTGGAGAGGGACAGAATTGCCCAGCCCTCCCTACCCAGCCTTTAGCCCCAGCTCCTGCCCTTCTTCCCTGAGGACAAGAAACTTCCATTTGCCCCATCATCTGCACAGCTCACTCAGAGAACGTTGTGGAAAGGCTGTGCTTCCCCTCCTTGGCTGCAGACCTGCTCTTCCTTGCAGTGTGCAAGGAGCAGAGGGGCGTGTGGCGTGTGGGGTCTCAACCGGGGTCAGCCTCACCCATCACTAGAAAGTCCACTGCCACACGTCTTCCCCTGCGGTCACCCCATCCCCACCCTGCACGCGCCTGGGGAGATCCTGATTTCAGTCAGGGTAGTGTTACAGGGCCGCAGAAAAGACACAAACGAAACCGAAGACAGGTCTGAGGTGATTAAGTTCCAAACTTTTCATAAATACGAAAGAAAATAATGTATGCAGCGATGTATCAGCAACTGTGGAATGGCTTAGTCAAGAAAAAATAACTGTAGTACTCCGGGTGTGTGGGGCGGGCAGACTAGGGAGGTTCTTTCTGTGGTGGAGCTAGGTTCTGGCTGGGAGGAAGCAGCCATGAGCTGGCAAAGCCAGCGACACAGTGGCCCAGCCTGGCTCCCTGCTCCTGGCCTCTGTGCGCAGGTCAAAGAAGACAACGCGCTGCAGAAGGCTGACCCCACGCTCTCACTGCCTTCCTAGAGTAAGCGAGTCCGAGCTGTCTGAGAACCTGTGGGTTGAAATATGCAGTCATCTGGGTGCGCGCTTGTGTGTGTGTGTGTGTGTGTGTGACCTCCGAAAAGGTGATTTTGTGTGACTCTTCAAGATTGGACAAAATTTTATTTTTGACTCATGGGAGATGTTTTATAAAATGGTCTTGGCTTTCCAACATAATTTCTAAGTGGTGGAGCCTGATTCTGTTGACGTCACATGCTTCCAAGGCGCCTGCATTACTCCAGCCTGCCCTGGCTGATTTGTGGATGATCTTGTTCGTTTCTCCCCAAGGGCCCCTCCTCCTTCCCCTGCCCGTGGGGACACAGCCCTTCCAAACCGCTTCCATTTTACAAGCTGAAAGTACCGAAAGGGATCCCTACACGGTGGCAAAGTAAGAGCAGAACTGTTTTAAGTAATGCTTGTTGACCAAATCCTGTCAGAAAGGAGCAACTTCAGGAGTGCACACGTGAGCAGCCTGGAGGCCAAGATACTCACACCAGCTGGAGGTCATTTGCAGAAAACCTCCAGTGGCCCACAGAATTTACCCATGCCTTTCCTCTCACGGATAAGCACATAAAGATGGCTGACAAGGAACCAACAGCAGGAAGCAAAAGAAAGAAGCAAGTGCAAAACAAAGTCAGTGGAGAGTGGTCACATTTCAGGACAAAGGATGAAGACACAAATTGCTCAAAAATCCATCTCAGGGGCAAAGGTAAGTCTACAGGTCACTCCTTGTGTGTCACTTCCTGAAGAGAGGGGTGGCTTTGGTCACGCAGCCTTGAGCAGAGGTCTCTCCCATATTTACTGGGGGATGAGGGGAAGAAAATACAAAATAAGGGGGAAATGCTTAGGGTGAAGAACCATTTACAAAGCATTTCTAAAAGCAGACTTGGAATCCACAATGACTGGTAGAAAAACAGAGCACACAAGTAGCGACGGTAACATTACAAAGCAAGGCATATCCTTACTGATCATGGGGTTATAGGTTAGCAGACACATGATTCACATTTTTTTTTTTTTTTTTTTTGGAAATAGGGTCTCTCTCTGGATCTCACTATGGAACCCAGGATGGTCTCAAACTCACAAAAATCCTCCTGCTTCCGCCAGCTGAGTTCTGGGATTACAGGCATGCACCACCACGCTTAGCTATTATGTGGTGCTGGGAGGTCAAATGCAGGTTCTATCATTTCCCAGGCAAGTGTTCTAATCCCTGAGCTACGCCCCCAGCCTATGATTCCCATTCCTAAGAGATCATTGTTAATGCTGAGAGTAGAATTCTGGTCAGGTTCGGAAGAGAATTATTAACTCTTGTGGCCCCATATTCCTGCCTTTTTTGTTCTAAAGAAACAAGCATAAAGTGACATAATATGTATAAATGAAAGCCAGATTAGTATGTGTCCATTCTTCTTTACCTGAAGGCTTAGCCTCATGCCATCTGTGGATAGTGAGCATGGACTAAACTTATTTGGGACTGTTGGGGTCACAGTTCCCAAACTCTGGTTCTACGTGAACTGTGCCCTTACGTACAGTAATCGTAGGGAATTTGGTGTCACTTTACTCTAATTTCCTTGGGAACATCAGTGGGGCAGAGATTGGGATATGGCTGTGGTTGGCTATGAGCTGGTTGTTCTCTAGCTCAATAAATGACACTGGTGGTCCACAAAGGGATTCCAGATGGCAGATTGGAAATCTGGACCACTGAAGTATAGTGACCATGGCCTCCACCCTGAGGGTTTTAGTAAAAAAAAAAAAAAAATACAAAGAGCTTTTAAGATACTGAGAAATAAAAAGACAAAGATAATTCCAACAGATACAGTGAACCAGATGCTAGATCCCAGATACTGTTGAATGAAATGGGTGTTACGCTCATTGAAAGAAATTCAGCATCACAGCTAAATTTGCTGCAAGCCCACAATGTTTGTTGGTGTTCTCCTAACCTAGAGGCAGCAGCTTCTAGGGCGTCTAATCTTTTAAGAATTTCTTGATCTACAGTGGTTGGAGAAATAAGTTCTGCTGTAGTATTTCTAAGGTAACCATTCAGTTGATGGGCAGTCTGAAGAGGACAGGTGAGAGCCACAGCACCTGCGCCTGCAGTGGGGGCCATCACAGTGGCAGCAACTACAGAAGCAATGAAGATTTCTAAAACTCTTTTGTGTTTCACTCGGCTAGGGTAAAGGTGATTTGTTCTAAAGCAGAATCTCCTATCTAATTTCTAGTTAGGTTAATCAGAAATCAGACTTCTGCCTTTTGTTTCAAATTAACAGGAAATAATAAAAAGCTATTGAAGTGAGAAATATAAGTTGTAATCCATGTGCTTTCTCTTGAAAGAAAAATGTTAAAACCATCGGGTCCAAAGCTAAGAAAGGTATGAGGATGAAAGTCAGTTACTAGAAGTTACAGTAAAAATATTAGGAGGGGGAAGTATAAGTCATAATTTCCTCCTGAATGTCATGTGAAGTTCAAATAAAGTCATTGCTGTTAATAAATTTTCCCTTTCTCATTCAGGGATATACTGAAGAACTACGACACAATTTGAAGTTTTTAAAGGAGATGTGTATTATTTATATTGATAATAAATGATGGGGGCCTGCTAATCCTGGATTCCATTCTGGAAGGGCATTGACATGTAACCCAGTTGAGATAAGGTTTATCTTCTCAACTGAGCCAAGGATGATCTCAAGTGGGAATATTTGGTTTAGGGTAATAGAACATGTGTCCAACATGAAGTCCAACAAGAAGGAATGCTGCACATAACGAGACCTTTCAAGTGAAAAAGCACTGAGAGGAAGAGAGTTTTAGTTTCTGACATTTTGGCTTGGGCAGTGAGATTCTTTAAGTCTCCCCATCTTGGTCCAGATGATGTCCTCAGTTTTTCAAGAGAGCCTGTGGGAGAGAGAACAGAAATATACCTTCTTACTCCATATTCGTAATTTAGTGGGCCCCAGCCATTGGAGTCCATGCAAAAAAAAAAAATAATAATTTATAAAGAGCAAGTGGCTTTGGGGAAGATTTATCAATATGAATAAAACATCTTTCTACAGCAGAGATATCATTTTTGTCACAATTTTTAAAAATAGTGCTTTTCATAATTGTTCTTGTGGAGACAGAATATCTCTTACATTCCCCCTTTTTCGCTTTACAAGTTGAATTTTAAGTAAGTTATTTAAGTGTTCTATAACTGCTAGATCTGGGGGGTTATAAGAGATACCAATGATACGTTTAATTTTCCAATTGTTAAAAAATTGTTTTTAAGTTTTTGAAATGTAAGCAGATCCATCATCAGTTTTAGTGTGAAAAGGACGTCTTATAAAAGCTTAGGAACGGAAAACGTATTTTTAACATGTTTACAGTGTTACCCAGTTTCTGCAGTAGCATAGGTAAGATTTAAGAACGTATCCACAGTAACACAAACATTTAAAGTTAGATTTGTAGAAATATTAGAGGATACCTCTTAAGATCTGATTATCCTTTGGATAATAATAAAACCCAAATATTTTATGGTGTAGTTTTTTGTACTTTAAAGCAATTTATAGACCTAGTTGAACAGTTTGAGATGTTAAATGCGAATAAGGCTGAGATAATACACATGGATCTTTGCCGGTTAAAAAAAAAATCACTCATATAATGATGGATGAACACATCAGGAAATGCTAGTCGAGTTGGGCTGAGTGCTTAGTGGGCTTAATCCTGGGGCTATTTGCCACGCCTTGTGGAAGAACACCCACTGATAACATTTTAGATGAGATGCAGCATTTACACTGGGGAAAGAGAACACGATCTTTTTTTTTTTATCTTTTTTATGTCTGGGATAGTAAAGGAAAAACTGTTTTAATCTGTAATTGAGAGATGATGGCCTTTTAGAATTAAAGCCAGGTTGTGAATTCCTGGTTGTAGGGTTACCATAGGAGCAATTGGAGCATTTATGTTTCTAAAGAACAAGGCATGTTACATACGAAACTATAGAACAGTGTTTTATATAACCAAGCAAAACCGAAAATAGAATTTGGAGGAAACCCTAACTTGCCAATTAATATCTATTTCTTGTTAAATATTTAAAACTCAGTAAAACAATACAAAAAGTATTCTAACAAAAATAAAATTTATTTTAAGGTTAGCTTTAACCTAAGTGTTAAACAAATTATCTGACAAGCTACCATTTAAACAAATTAATTCTCTTAAAATTTATATCCTTTTGTGATCAAAGCCTGACAGCAGGAGGCAGAAGCAGCTAACTTGATTACGTATACCATTTCAGTACTGGATAAATTTAAGAAAGCAAATTTAAACTTGCATGTATCTTAATAATTTTTGAAAAGCAACTTTGTTAAAATACTCTGTGTATGGGATGGCCACCTCTGGGAAGGCGTTTGGGCTGCCTAGAATGAAAAGCCGAAAGACTGAGAAGGCACATGCAGGAAAGGCAAGACAGGAGAAGAGAGTGGCCTCTCCTTGTCACAAACCGCTCTGTTGGGAGCTCGTCTTCTCTGAGAGCACTGGGACTCACTACCACCCAAGAGCCAATCCTGTCTCAGGAGAAAGCCATTAGTCCCTACCAAGGCCCAAGTCACCTTGTGCATACCCCACCTCTGCATACTGCCACAGGGGCAGCCTGTGTCTGCGTAGGTTCCAGGTGTACTAGCCACAGCTACAGGCCCCACTTCAGTGATCAGGCCCATGAGCTTACATACCCATGGAGCTTGTACCTGGCAGTATGCTGGGGAATATTATCTGGGGAAAGCTATCTACAGGGGTCTAAGATTTGGAGTAGGTGCAACTGTCTCTACAGCCAGAAAAAAAAAAAAAATGTAGACAAATGCCTGCAGGTAACTGGTGGGAAATGATGTCCACCTGGAAATCTACACCTGATGCCATTTCAATCCCACAAAAGGGGAGGATAAAGGACCAGGCCCTGAAGATCTCCGGGCCACAACTTTCCATTAAAGCATGATAGAAAAAGATAGGGTGTTGCTTAAATTTAAAAGAATAATTAAAATAAAAGACGCATTGTCAAGTGTCCTCTCAGAACTCTTCCTGGCCTAGAACACATGTAGCTTATTGTTCTTGCCACTTTCTGAAACAGATCTGGACGTCTCGATTATGTCTTTATGAGATGATCAAAAACTACAGTGAATACTGTTGACAAGTGCCAACCAACAGAAAGGCAGATCATAAAACCATGACAGTGTGTTTTCATCTACCTTAGTCACCAGAACTAGCCCCAGGTGACATCTGGTTCTTTCCCAAAGTCCAAATGGCAATGAAAAGGGAATATTTTGAATTAATTCGGGACATTGAGACAGCCACAACAGCACAACTAAAGACACTCATGGAATAAGACTTCCAGAACTGCTTCAAAAATGGCAAAAACAGGGGATGAGTAAGTTTGAAGCAAAAGAAGGGGACAGTGAGAAAAATTCATGGTTTCCTCCCCGACAGCACCCAGGGCACAGGATGTGCCACCAGCTTCACACAGGCCCCCTTTCCTACAGACCAGCCTTTTGTACCCCCACATTTCCAATCCACTGTGAAGGAGACAGTGCAATGTGGGTCATAGAAAGAAAGGGAGGTTGTGCCTTATGCTGGACAATGTCCTCTCTCTGCCACATCCAGAAATGCGAAAACTTAACCTCACAGCTGAGCAGGCCGGAGAGTGACTAGAAGGAAGGCATTTTGTTTTCTTAAACATCACCCCCAAAATGACAAGAGGTAGACAAATACCACTGTGTCCTCTGCTGTCTTGGCCTAGAGCCAGAGAGTTTCCTATAAGAGACTTACCAGATATGGTAGAAGGGACAGGCTGGCACAGGGCCAGTGTGTGTGACCTGGTGCATTTCCTGACCCAGGTGCAGAGCCCGCCAGGGGCCCCATGCAGACCGCCCTCGGCTCTCCCTGCTGGCTTGCCATCAGGCCACATTGCACTATGGACATATTTTTAGCATGTATTATAAATATTTGAGTTAAATCTTTATTAAATTTCATATGAATCATTCTATAATTATAGTTCAGCACTTCTCTGTGAATCATTCAGTGTTTAGTGGCTTCTTGTCTTAGTTACTTTTTCATTGCCGGCACAGAATACCCGACATCCACACCTTCGGGGACGGAAGATTTATTTAGCTCACAGTTTCAGAACGTCTCAGTCCAGTTTGGGGCGGCTGGCAACAGTGGAAGCACATGGCAGAGGCCTACCTGGAAGGGAGCTCCTCACAATGGGGAAGACAGAATGCCAATGGAGGGAGGAGGGCAGACCAGTATACACTCATCCAGGTTCTGTCCCTGTAATCTGCCCCTTCCAGGTCCAGCCCCAGCGTTCTACCCCTTCTGAGTTAAGCTCCAGTGATCCACCCCTTCCAGATCACACTCCTACTAAGGAGCTTCATGCCCTAAATCTACTACACACTAATCCTCCACACACTATAATCCACCCCTTTGGAAATGGCCCCATCTCTTAACAGCACGCAGTTCTGTAAGTATCCCACTACATCAAAATATATGAGGCTTTTGGGGGACATTCCAGGTCCAAACCGTAACACTTTTGGATTCAAAAGAAGCATCAGGCCCACTCAGGAGGGCCACCTGAGAAAAAGGATCCCAACTGCCTAGGATGTAGGGTCCTTGGCCCACTTCTCCCACAGAAGGCTTGGACCACATGTCACCACAGGTCACCTGTGCTGCCCGCCACGTCCTCTCATGGAGTAGCCCTCGGCAGCAGGGCGTGGAGCTGGTTCCCTTCAACAGTGTTTGTTTTTCCTTTCAGCACACACATTCTGGACCTCAGCTTCAGCACGAAGGTACAGGGAAGAGGCTGCTAAAGACTGAGAGGCAGCAGTCATTGCAGTTTAGAGCAATGATAAAAGACAAGTACAGGGAAAAGTGCTTTGTATCCGTCTCAAATCTAATCCACAAAGCTTTACCTGGGGAAGCTATGGGCCAGTAGGCCATGCAAGACAGAGCTACATGGGGCTGGGCCAGGCCTGCTGCTCCAGCATGGGCAGGATGGAGAAGCCCACTCAGCCACTTGGGCACGTGCCTCCAGGCCCACTGTTCTGAAGGAGCACCAGCTCCCTCCCACCATACCGCCCTGACAGCAGCTGTTCCTTCCCCCCAAGTTTGCCCACTATCCCCAGCAGTGTGTCATACCCTACCAGGGCCTGCCGCCTTCTTCCCAGCAATGGCCTCGGGTCTCTGGTGTTCTGTGGCCAGGACCCCTAACCTCCTCTGTGGCCGCGAAAATCATCCCACTTCCCACATGGTAAGCCCAGAGAGATGGACATGCGGCAGAAAGCAATGCTGGACACACAGCGGCTGCACGGTACCTGCCATTGCAACACTCTTTACGCTGCCACGTCACGAATGGCGTGCTGCGTGCTAGCAATTGTTATGAGCATTTTGTTTGCTCCACGCACACCTCGTCTTATTTGCACCAAATTCACCTCTTCTAGCCACCCCACACACTGATACGCAGCCTCCCCCACATTCACAAATCACTATGAAGGGACCAGCCACAGTCAAGAACTTCTCTGTGGCTGCACAGACCTGTGCCTGGCTAGGCACAGCCCAAGGCGTGTGGATGACCTGACTGTCCCACTGGCCAGCACACCTGAGGACCAAGGTCAGCAGCCCTCCTTTCCAGGGTAAACATGTGCCCCCTCTCTGCTAAGTAGCCAGCCACACTTTGTTTTCTTTGAAAGCATCAGGGAACAATTTTTCTGTTGTATGAATCCAAGCAAGTGGCATTTCATTCTGGGCTGATTTACACCCAGCCAGCCCACATCCCTGCACTGGCCTCCCCCACCCTCTGTCTCCACCAGCCCGCTGGGCACGAGTTCTTGGTCTGCCACCCAGCTCTGGGTGGTACCGACCTGGGCTCAGGCCACTACCCTGTAAGGCATATCGTGGGTGCGATGCCCACTGGCCACGGAAAGCAGTGGCTGCTAGATGTTTTTGGACTCTGCAGTGTCTCGCTGTGGCTGGGCTCTGAACCCGGCAGCCCCTAGTAACAGTTCCTCACCTGACAGCTGCCAGCACGGTCTTAATATTCTCCCAAAAGTGAGTGGGGGCTTGTCTGCGTAGGAGGGGACTTTCTGTGAAGTTGAGTGTTACAGAGAGCAGGTACTACACCAAGAAATAAAGCCACATGCTAGATATGCCTGCTCATCAGCAACTGCAATGTTTTTAAACTACAAAAGCAATACTGGACCCATATCCAGGAAGCCCCTGCCAGTGCCAAGGGACACAGAATAGAAAGCTAAGGTTTCCAGGTTTGCTCCCTGGCCAAGGCCCCACAGCCCACTGCTGACTCAGGCTCCCAGAGCTTCACGGTTGTTCAAATTATCAGGTAAATCCCACTAACTTTGGATGGATTGTTTTCCTGGATAATATATTCATCAAAGTGACTTAAGTAGCAAAGATTATCGGAGGTCTTCAAGGGCTACTTTCTCTCTCCATGGCCCCTCCACTCATTCTGCAGGTGGTCACAGTGTGTGGCCTGGCTGTGTCTGTCTCCCTGACAGCTTCCTCACACAGCGACGGCACGCACAGGCAGAGTTCGCATTTTCAGTCTATTTTGCCTTAAAGAAAGCACAATGGATGCCCTGTTTCCACTCCGTTCCTAGCAGTGCTGCTCCTCTTTTCACAATCCCGAGATCCAGTTGCCGGAGTGTCTGGCTTCTCCAGCCAGCCCTGCTTGGTGGGCTTCCCAGGTGCAGCTGGCCCCCCATGTCTGCACAGGTGTAGGATAATTCTGTGTGGTGGGGAAAGAGTGTTTTTGTGTATCTGGTGTCTTCAATGCCTCTAGCTAAAGATCCTTCTGCCTCCAACTACGCCAACTTCACACACTTGCCTACCCATTAAAACTTACGGAACGGAACGTATTTACAGCTCTGGCTGTGGCTCTTTGCTCCTGCTTCCCAATTTGTGAGAATGACTGTGTTCGAGGCCACAGCTGAAGATGGTATTTGTTGGCTCCCGACTTCCTAGGTCCCAGTGAGCAGAATTCTCCTGCTTCCCACGCAGACGACTCCCGTGTTTCCACCCTTCCAAGCTGTCACTTTTGTAACTATCCTATTCTCTTTTAGGCAGTGATTCTGCAGTTTTCTTTATACTGCTTCTAAACACTAAAAAAGTAAGTATCTCTTATATTTTATCACTTCATGCAAGTCATGCTCTGCAGAAGTGCAGCTCAATAATCAATATCCAGATCAGACCACTCAAGGGAGAGATTTCTACCATCGGGCTGAAATGGAAATCTGTTCTTGCAGTCCCAGACCTGCTCAGAATCAAGTGGTCTTTACGTGTGCTTATGTGCTTGGTAATTCACTTAGCCAACTCTAACTAAGCCCGGACGGCAAGCCGGGTCTGGATACCACAATTAAGACAGAAAGGACTTACCCTTGGGGCTCATGGCTTAGTGAGAAATGAAGAAACGAGTCACAGCCAGAGGAGACAAGAGCATGGCTATCATCTTAGTTACCTTCTCGTTACCGGGACACAATACCTGACAACTTAGAGGAGAGATTCATTGCAGCTCAGAGATCAGAGGTCTCAATCTCTTCATGGTCATTCAGCAATGGCAGAGGGCCTGGCAAGGGCCTTACTGAAGAGAAGCTGTTCACAGCAGAACTGAAAGGAGAAAAAGCCAAGAGCCAGATATATCCTTCCATGTCATACGCCCAGTGACCCATCCCTCCAACCAGCTCCCACCTCCCAGCAGCACATAAAATCATCAATAGATGAATCCACTTGATCCAATCACCTTTCAAATGCATGAGGCTTTTGGGGGACATTTGATATCCAAACCATATCAGTTCTTTATAGTTAGCCAGCTTAGGTCTCGTTATAATGATAGAAAGCTGACCACTACATTTCCTGATATCATTAGCTTGTCAGCACAGTCATTGCTCTACCGGGGAAGAGGATGGTGAGGATGGGCCCAGGGTTCTGCTGCTGGGCCTGAGTTTCTGAGTGCCTTCTCTCATACCTCTGTAAGTACAGACCTCAAACATCACCCTCCCGAGAAGGTGCCTTCCTCTCTTCCTGGCTGAAGTATATGTAGTGGATTTGAGCATAGGAACACACTGTACAAAGATGGAGAGATCTTACGGCTCTAAATTTCAGGAGGCCCTGTCAGGGACAGAAGAATCTGAGTAGCAGGCAGCCTCTGGAGACCACTACTTCACTTCCCACCAAACACCTCCTGACCTCTTTGTACAGTGGCCTCCAAACAATATTCCTACAAGCCTGAAACACACAAAAGGAAAAAGATTCAATAAAATGAACACGTCCCTCGAGCTGTGGCAATCCTGAAACAGAGCTCACCTCGCCAGGGCTGTGAACGGTGCTGTAGGTATCTGCATTCACACTGCAGGGAAGTGGTATCTTGCTTGGGTCTCAGGTAACAGGAACTCCGTGCTGCCGAGTGGGCTGGGACCCACACGCACTCTGACTGTGTTTATGCAGAGACCCCACTGAAGCTGCATGTCTGCTTCTGATTTATCTGCGTTTACTTCTTAAAATATCAAAGCAATTTAGTGTCCAAGATGCCTCTTAATGGACTTTTAATCCTTTTCTTTTAAGAGCAGAATCTTGTGACTTGTCTAAAATGAACAAACACCAAACATCAAAAAAGTTTGAGTTTGGCCCTTTCCCAGGAGTCTGTAGAGATCAAGGGATAAGTGGGGCCACATGGGCCCCCAAGCCGTCTTCTCTACTTTCCCCCAGGGTATGTGAGGGGCTCGCCACACCACGTGCTTCCTCAGGTGTCACCAGTATACCCCCCTTGTGGCGAGCAGGCCTCAAGCACACACGAAGGAGAACACACTGGAATCAGGGTACCATGTGTAAAATTTGCTATCCCCAGCCCTTAGTGGTACACAGGATTGTAACACCTGTCCACGCCACAAGTCATCACCCTAGATTCTCACTGCCATCCTCTCCCACGCAGTAGGACAGTCCTGCATTGTTCACACACATACTGCACACTGTGGCCCCAGCCAGCTGTCACCACTCCACCTCGGTACAAGACACGCATTACTCTGTGCTGCTACTGTGTTCCTTTTTCTTGTGAGGTCATTTAGCCCTACGGGAAGGACGGCAAACAAAAGAGTTAGGAAGTGTGTCAGATAAGCCACAGGTGTGCAGGATTCAAGGAAAATGTACCTAGCAGGTATATTAGATAGACAAGATTTAAAGAGAATGTCGCTTGGAAGTGGACACATGGACTAGATTTATGGAAAAAGTGTCTGGGATGTGGATACGCGGATAGGGTTTATTGGAGCTGTGTCTGGGAAGCAGACAAGTGAAGAGGATTTGTGGAAAGTGACGATGTAGACGGGATTCATGGATTGTCTGTCTGAGTTGGACACAAGCATGAGATTTATAGCAAGACACACTGTCCAACTGTCAGTAGGCCCATCCATCATGACAAACAACCACTGTGATGAAAGTCTTCCTTAGTCCCAGCCCCTGTGAGGACCCAACAAAAGGAGTAGGTACAGAATCTGTATGCAAAGGATAAAATGTTTGAAAATTACCATTTCCTGCAGGGTTTCAGTGTAATTCAAGTTTGAATTCAATCCCTAGACATGGCCACATGGCCACATGTTGAAGTAAAGGCAAGTCTAAGGTTTATATGGTTTAGTCTGAAGAAATTGCTGACATCCACAGTGACTTAAGGATGTCCACTGAGGCTTTGTGGACAGAAGAAAAGTTCAGTATTTCTCTAAGAATTCAGGAATGGTTTGTCAAATTATAGCACTAGCTGTGTGGAAAAATTTTTGAAGTATGGTAACAAAAAAATGTGTAAATGTGTCTCAGTGCTATTTCTGAATTTTTACATGATGCCCAAAAGTGTGCACTTTTGTATAGAAGTTGGTATTTTTAATGCTTTATAAAGGCCACCTATAGCCGTTCAATCTTTATGTTTATTTTCTCTCTTAGCTGTTCCTACAGCCATAGGGGGTCAGGGCTATGACCATTTCCGTCTCCAAAATAACCAACCAAGGCCATGAAAACTCACTCCACACTAAGATGGGAATTAACTCTCTTTGATGATATGAGTATTCACTGTCTGGCACATATGTATTTGGCACACGTGTGTCCTTCCTACATGTGTACCTGTATGCTCCTAGGCATGGTGGACAGGTATGCCTGTGTGCACATATGTCTCTGTGCATGTGTCTAAGCCCTTGGGTATGCACATGCATGCATATTTGTGTGCATGCTTGTCCTTTGGACACATGGGTACTTATTCATGTGCATGGTCATCTACCCGTGTGCTTTAGGAAACGGATCAAAATTCTAAAGGGGGCTAGTGGCATAGCTCAGCAGCTTAAGTGTCAGCCTAGCAAGCACAATGCCCTGAGTTCAATTTACCAGCACAACATAAGCTAGGTATGGTGGTGCTTACCTGACATACCAGCACTTGGGAGGCTGAGGCAGGAGGAGTGCCATGAGCTCTAGGCCAACCTGGACTACATAGCGAGATCAGGACCAGACTGGACTACAGAATGAGATCCTGTCTCAGAATAAAACAAAACAAAATTCCAAGCAGATTTGCAGGTGTCCGCTTCATAACTCTGTCTTCCCGTTTCTTCCTCCTTCCTGTTATGTTTTTTCTGTGATCTCTCTAAGTAAGCATGTATTGTTTTTGTAACCAGTATAAAGGTTAGTTTGAAAAAGACAGTCATGAAGTATTTAATTCAAGGCCACACACAAAGGTGGAGCCCTACTGGACAGGAAGGGCTGAAACTCCAGCAGCATGCAGGCCATGGGGTTGGCACCCCTTTCTCTAGGAAACCGAGTCAAGTCACATCGCTGGAGAAGTCTGCTGACATTACAGCATGTGGAGCTCAGGTGTAAAATCAGCCTGAGACACACAGCCATGCCGCACAACCAACACACCCTGAAGTTCCCATGCTCCTGTCTAGGGAAACTACAGTGACACCCAGAGTCAGAGCTGTCAACGATGTCCACTGAGGCTGCTGAGATCCCAGAGAGGCTGTGGCTCCCTCCATCCCAGTGTGGGAACAGGATGACCCACACAGGCCTGGCGGTGCAGATGCCATTCTCAGTGTCCCCTAGGTCAGGTGAGGAGGGCCTTAGGTGCATTCCCCTCCTGCTGTCCTCACTGGTGATGGCAGCCTCAACGCCTGCCACAGGTGGCAGGGGTTCAGCTGCGGGCAGACCTTTCTCACTGTGTTTCCCATGCTCGGCAGCCTCACAGGGCAGTTCAGATGTCCACCCTAACCAGAAAGCTTAGGCCCATGTCAGAGAAGAGCCCACCGCCTCGGTCCCCTATGGGCAAGTTGTTGTAGACACCGTCTGCCTCCTTCTATGCCTTCCACAGCTGCACCGACTTTCGCACACTTGCCGTATGAATAGGGCCCTGCCTGTGGCCCAGGTTTCCTATCTATCTGTCCATCTGTCTGGTGTGCTTTCCCCAAGAGCAGGGCTAGGAAAGCCCTTGAGGTGGGAGGGCAAGGACCTCCTCCTTCTCTGGTGCGGAAGAGCCCTGGCCCTTGAGGACAGAGCAGCAGTGAGACCACATTTGCGCTCAGCCAGCCAGCCAGGGCTCGGCCATGCGTAAGCGCTGAGGCGAGCAGGAGCCAAAAGAGGCTCGAGGGTTCTTCTGTTCAAAAAAATATGACAAGTCACAACTAGATGGGAAAGTGCCTGAGGCAGCCCAGCTGCACACAGTGTGAAGACTCATGCACAGAAATCTCCAGTAGATAACAATACTGTTATTAGAGATGGAGTTTCTGTACTGTGGAGGAGAGCATAGAGACATCACATGTCCCCTCTCCCCTGGTGGCTTCGTTATGTGCCTGTGTCCACAGGCCTTCTTCTGGATTCTGGAAATCAGAGAAGGGCAAAATTGGAATGTCGGCCTGCAGAAGATTCACCTGGCTCTGAATCCAGCCCATTCTGTCCTGCCTCATCCCTCTCCGGGAGGAGAGGAGCGGAGCTGGGCACGGAGTGGCTCCATTCGGGGCAGTTCGTCAGCTGCAAGCCTGGCCAGGTTCTGAGAACTGCTGCCAACTGTGCAGACTCCCCGCAGGGCTGTGTCCTGACCAACTTTGAGGGCATGGAGCCAAGGTCAGGAATCTGTCAGTGCCTCCCAGCCAGTGCTGACAGGGGACCCACCAACTCCAGCCATGTGTGGGGTCTTTGTACAACTTGAACCCAGGGTCTGTGGAGAGCTGTCACCCTATCACATGTGTGTAGTAGCCTCTAATTCACATGGGATATGGGCCACTGCACCCTCTCCTATGCTTAGGCAAGGGACTCCTTTCACAAGAATGTGGGCTGGTTTCCTGTTCCAGGGACCCCTCAGTTCCCACCTGCGAAGGAGAAGTGGCAGGAGAAGCACGTGAGGCAAGCCCCTCAGCTGCTCACCTGGACGGGCACACCCGGCCTGGCACATACTCCACAGGCCACCTGGCCCCTATGCCGAGTCTCCCAGGCACCGGCAGCTTGAGGCTGACCTGCACTGCTCTGTGACTGCTGGAAGGCAGAGCCAGCCCTGCAACAGGGCAGCTTCCAGGCTGTCTCCTCCTCCTTCTCCACGCTGGGGCTTGTCTCTCGGACATAAAGCAAGACAGGTGTCTGGCCGACGGTGGATGCAATAGAGTCTTCCCCTTCACGTGCCAAGGGCACCATACTCATTCAACACCCCCAACCCCGTGGTAGAACACGCAAGCCATGGCTTGGTGTTGGTATAAGGTAAAAACCTTCCCGATGGTACAAGACCCCTGTACCACCCTCTATCCTCTCTCACACGTGAGGCTTTAGAACAGAATGACCTCAAATTGCTCCAACCCCTGCACTGGGACAATGCTGCAGCCATGTCTCCAGCCAAACCCCGTGCAGCATCAGGGAGGTTCCCCAGGGATTGTGGGCAGTGGGCCCTTCAGCCTGGTCTGTTGCTGCCCCACCCACTTTTGTGAGGTCTGCAATCCCCCGGGTTCAGCTCCGCCCTTGCCACTCAGCTCTGCCCCTTCCCTCAGGGCTCTCCAGGTTTGTAGGCCATTTCTATTTTGTGGCAAAGGATTATTTTTGGCCACTATGATGAAGGAAAATTGGGGGGGGGAAGCATCTTTTTTTATGAGTATGCTCAATTCAGATGTAGAAATATAAACTCACGTTGATCGTCGTGCTGGAGCAAAGGGGCTACTGTCTAAGGCCACTGGCTTGGCTTTGTGGGTCAGGGCAGAGCCACCCCCACATGACCCAGGGAGGAGAAGACCAGGTCAGAGCTGAGCCTGGGCTGCCTCCCACAGTGCAGGCCCAGGGACACTATCCCAGTACTCGCCTATGGCTTTGGTTACTTGAGTATTTCAGGCTGTTTTTCACATAACTTTGGTTTGATTAAAACCCAAATGCATTTGGCCAACCATGTATCCCTTTAATTTTTCAGCAGATATTTATTTTAAAGGAACCATAAGCCATACATGGCAGGCTTTGTCACTGCCTCTGCATGGATGAGCATGGTTGGGGATGCTGTGGTGCCCCGGGTTGGCCCAAGTCCTGTCCCACAGAATCGGCCATAGCTTCCAGGCACCACTTCACAGACCCAGGACCCCAATTTCACAGTCCAAGGTGAATGGCCATGGACCAGCCATCATGTGCCAGGATGAGGACGTGTTTCAGCTCTGAGCAGGACTGAGTTTTTGTTTTTGTTGTAATGTATAACCCATGATTTGCAAGTGGTTTAAGACTTGGAAAAACATGTTTTCCCCATTCTGACTGACAGAAAGCTGCAGCCTGAGGGATGCACTGTGAGGCTCCACATCAGGCCACAAAGCCAGAATCCCCATGTGTCCTAAGCTAATCAGTCAAGACTCATCGATGAAGAAGAAGAAGAAATGGCAAAAGTGTCATTAAAAGTGGCCCAGTGAGGGCCTGGGGATATAGCTCAATGATTAGAGTACTTGCTTAGGAAGCATGGAGTCCTGGGTCCGATCCCCCAGCACTACATACTAGCTTCATGTGGTGGCACACACCTGCAATTCCAGCACTCAGGAGGCTGAGGCAGGAAGATTCCCAAGAGTTCTCAGCCAGCCTGGCCTACATTGTGAATTAGGACTAATTAGCCCTTCTGAATGTACAAACTAAGCCTAGGAGATCTTTCCTAACACAGACAGTTAGGACCAACCTGGACTACAGAATGAGACCATCTTGAAAGAAAGAAAGAAAGAAAGAAAGAAAGAAAGAAAGAAAGAAGAAAAAGGCCCAGTGAGTAGAACTTCCCCTGAGAATATACCACTACAGCAAATATGATTTATCAGAGGAAAGCAGGAAACTCTGTCTGTCAGCTTTCTATCACCGTAACAAAACACCTGAGACAGCTAGTTATACAGGAAAAGGGTGTTGTTTCCATCCATGTACCACAACACCTGAAACAGTTAATTATAGTGATGAACAGTGTAGTTTGCCTCAAGGTTTTAGAGGCTCCAGCCCAAGATATGACAGACCCAGTCCTCTGGGCCACTAGTGGGGGGCCTGATGGCAATACTGGGGAACATATAGCAGAACAAATCAGGGGAGAAGAAAGAAACCAGAGTCCCACAGTTTCCTTTAACGGCGCATCCCCAGCACCCTAAGAACCTCTGCAAGTCTCCCTCCCTAGGTTTCCCAACGCTTCCCAAGAGTGCAACACGGGGGACAAGGCCTCGATATACTTTCAGATTCTAGTATTCCACTCCTGACTTTCAAAGGCTCATGTCCATCTCACAGCAGGCCTCCACCTTGGCCACACGTTGCCTGGCAATCTGGGTTTCCTTTGAAAACGCTGGTGGAAGCACCGGCACACAACCCTATCACTTCTGTGTTCTGCATGTCAGCAGTGTGTGAATAAAGCCAAGCTCAGCCCACCACCCTGTGAGCTCGGCTTGGGCCCACTTGAACCTCAGTTGCACTAGCACTGGAACATTTCACTGGCTGAACCAGGGAATGAAATCCAAGTCCTGGACAATCTCAGGCACGTGTGGCACCCTTAGGGCTCTTTTCTGAAGCAGTTCTGCCTCGGAAAGTCTTTGAAGTACAGTTGTACTTCTACTTCTGTGATGGTGGCCTGAGGCCTTTTTGCTATTGTCCAGGTGCAGAGCATTAAGCTTCTTTTCATGGGGACCAGAAACCGCACCCCTCTTGGCTGCACCTTTATGCATGTCCTCTTCTGATCAATCATGCTCCAAATTTCCCAGATCTTTTTTCTGTGCTCCACTTTGCTGCTGATTCTCACTGTAAGTTTGGCTAAAAGCAGCCAGCAATACCCATGCTGCTGCACAAATGCTGTGCTACATTGATATTTCTCCACTGAACACACTTCAGACTTGGCTTCCCACCATCTCAGGGGATGGATGAAAGGCAGCCAAATTCTCTGCCACCATATAACTAGGAGAGCCCTAACAGGATCGGTGTTCTCATCTGAACCTCATGGGCACCATCTTTAACATCCACATTCCCATTAGGATTCCTCCTTGAGCTCTGCTTATTGCTAGGCTATCTATCTCTGTCCTAGTCCTCCACACTATTATAAACCAGTTCCAAAGATTCCTCCAAATTTTCAGGCGTAGCTGTAAGAAAACACCCCACTCCTGGTACCAACTTCCTGTGTTCACCAGCTTTCCATCACAATATTAAAGATGGCCTGGGTAATTAATTTTAAAAAAGAATGACTATTTTGAGTTTCAATTTTGGAGGTCTAGTCCATAATCAGGCCAACCCATCACTGTGGGCTCTGAGGAGCGCACCAGACACTAATAACAGGGAGCAGGTTGTAGAAAAAAACTACACCCCATGGGCCAGAATGCAGAGAGAAAGAAGAGGGGGAAATCTACAACCCATTTGAGGTCATGCCCAATGAACTAAGGACCTCCACCTGGCCCCTGCCTTCAAAAGGTCCCACCACCTTCCCATAGCACCATCTTGGAGACCAATCCCTTACACATGGGCTTTTGGGGGATACTCATCCAAACCATCACAGAGAAGGACTTGGGGAGAGAGCCATAACCTTAATGACAGGGACAGAGGCCCTGAAAGTATAAACAAGCCTTACCACAGTTCTTGGAGGAGAGAGAACTATGAATCAAAGCAAGCAAGACATAGACTGCTACTGGAGCCCAAAGAGCCTGGCATGGCAGGGGTTGCCCTTGGATGCCACAGGTCTCAAGCCCTTCTGAAAGTACAAACTAAGCCTAGGAGATCTTTCCTAATACAGTTCAGGCATTACTCAAGCCATAGGGCAAGAACACACAATGGGTGCAGAAGACAGTGGCAAAGGGGTTAGGGCAAAGTCTGATTTCTCCACAACCATACTCCAACCAGCCCTGACCACACACAGTTTTTGGTCTCTCTCCAGATTACGTATAATAGAAAGGAGAAACAAAAGACATGGTGAAGGAAAGCCGTCTACCACATAGACACAAACTATTTTTGACCTGCAGTCTCATGACCACATCAGTGGTCATTAACCCAGCACCCATGAGGACTCCACCTGAAAATAGGGTTGGGCACTGATTCTTGCAGTTGTCCACTGGCTTACCTGAAAACATAGGCCCTACTATTTACAAGAGATGTCCAGTGGAAATGTGACCACAGCACAGAGTCATAGCTCCTTTATTTGACTCCTTTTTTTCCCTGAATGAATGCTCCTCATTGTTAAGCTAAATGCTCACAGCCCAGCACCTTGGAAGTAGGTAATTTTCTAATCAGAGTCATCAGCTGGACTCCCGCAATAGCCGGGGCTCAGCTAGCTGACTCACGCATCAGCCCCAGAGTGGCTTGGGACACATGCCATTGGAATGTCAGGGCTGCGTAAAAAGTAAATGCAGAACATCTGACCAGTCTGGATGCACATGGTCTGAATTCACACCAAGGAAACAATCTACCTGCGTGAAAGACTAGATAATGACTCCCAGAGGTGTTCATACTCAAGTGCCTGAAACCTGTGGATTTGGCCTCTTACAGAAAAAAGAATTTTTCCAGTATGATCAGATTAAGAGCACTGAACTGGGGAGATGGTCCTGGATCACCTGGGCCGGCCCAAAACATACTCCCAGGTGTGTACATAAGAGAGAAGTGGTGACCCTGACCCCGTAGGGATGGAGCTACAAGGTCAGTCAAAGACCAGGTATCAGCCAGAACTGGGTAGAGGAAAGCATGCAGCCAGCCCTGTGCAGGGGACATCAGCCCTTCTGATGGGTGCAAGCATGATAGGTCTGTAAGTAAAGCACAAGTGGAAACTGACCATCCCCCAAGCAGCCAGGAGGAGACACCAACAGTCTTCCTCTTCCTTAGAGTGTGAGCCTGGCCTGTGTCAGCATCATCTTGCAGTGACCACCCCCACTGCTGAGGTTGCTAGCTCCCGGGACCCGATTCATCAGTGTTACGTGTTCAGCTGTCAGGTCTGGGCACAGCACAGGCACAGATAAGGAATTCTCCTGGGGTGAAGACCAGAGATGTTGGATTTCCTCTGCATGGGATTCAGAGGACCGGGCAGCCCTCCTGGGCTTTGCTCTGCGTGGCATCAGCATCCAGACTTCTGGGGTCCTGGCAGTGCTCCAGGGCATTTTTGAATAGAGGTATAAACATCACACTTAAAAACTCACTCATTCTGCCTCTTAGATCTGCCATGGAAGGCTGGTGGGAAGGACAGATAACGCCTCAAGAAGAGTCACGCTGATCACAGAGGTTCATGGTGGAGGGTGGTCCACACTCCAGCTCAGCCTTCCTGCCCACAATTACACTGTCTCTCAGAAGCAGCGTTTTAGAGTGGTTCCCTGAAAGGGAATAATGTAGAAAAAGACTGGCCACATGTGTGAGTGGTCGGGGCCCCTTGCACCAGGCAGAATCTGGGAGCTTCATTCTTAATAATTCTGTGCCAAAGTGCAAGGCTTGAGATCCCAGATCTACTAGACTTTCCCTTGGGGATTAAATACATACTTCACTAAGTCAAGGGATTACTACTTAGTATCTTGTGGTATGAGCATGCAGAACCAAAACCAAACCAAACCAAAACAAAAACCCCTTGAAAATGCCTTTATTTCAAAAATGCCTTTAACCATGAGCATATGTGACAGGGGCCACCTCTGTGGTACACTCCTTTATGTTTAAGTTTTAACTGCAGGAAGATTATAAATATCAGACTTTATGAGGCCCTGGGAAAGCAATCCATTAGCTCAGATATCCTGAATCGTCAAAGCCAGAGGCACCATTCTGCTATCACGGTAGATGCTCACAAACAGACACACAGAGAGGAAGTTTAGAAGAAAAGCATTCTTTGAAATTGCTCTGTCACTTCGAGGCTTCCAGATGCAGCAGGGATGGGGTCCAGATCTGAGGCCAACCTCGGGCCCCACAGGCTGTCCCCACCCAGGGCGGTCGGTTCCCACACTGAGGTAATTTGCTTAGCATAGGGCCACACGCTGAGGGACCCGTCATGCCCCAGAGGCTGAGAGGCAGGGACAGGTAAGGTGGGGGCCAGGCAAACCTGGTTCTTACCTGTCACATCACCCACAATAACTTCTCTGTTCCCATTTCAAAAAGTAACTGGAGATCAAGTGTGGCTGCTCTGCCTTTTAGGATATAAAGCCAAGTTCACAGCAGGATCTTCAAGCTCAGGGTCCACGGGCCAGTTTCAAACAAGAACCTCAGTCCTGGCCGTGCATGAGCCAAACCCAGCAGCCGTAGGTAGACACGATGCCAGTCTGAGTTCTTGCTGTCACACTCGTGGATCTCACAGACCCTAAGCCATGCCCCTGCCTGTCCTTCTGGAGCAGGTCACAATTCTGACAGGGGAGGGTTTTCTCAGACATAATTAAAAGTGTTGCTAACACAAAGGCTATAGGTTTCTGCCACCACGCATCGCGGTCCACGCAAGGACAGGACATTAGATGAGGCTCAGTGTCTACCAGGATGATGGGGACAAGATGAGACCAGGAGGTGGGGTGGAGGTTGGCCAGGGAAGTGGGCAGGCCAGTCCCAGCTACAGGCCTGGCCACCCTTGGCTCCCATGGGGCACTGGAGATAGGTACCTGATGGTGACAGCTCATTCTTCCTATCAGCCAGTTCTGTGGAGTGCTGCTATCACTCATTCTTCCAGCGACTTTGCGTCCTTCACAGCTTGTCCCAGAACCAGCAGACCCCCACCTGCTGGTCCAGCCCCAGCGAAGTGCCGTGACCTGACCGCAAGGGCCAGGCTGCTATGGAGTCATGGTAGTTGGGATCTGGGACACACCCCTTCCCAGGGTCCCCACTTCTCCCATGGCCATGGTGGCTGGCCTGGGGCCAATCAGAGTTGTCCAGTCAGGCTGTGGTCTGGCAGAAGGACTGAGGCTGGCCTGTGTCCACTGAGCTCCTGACTCAGAAGCCCATATCATTTGACCACAGATAATCTTCTGCAAACACTGTCTTGTGACACTCCAAAGCAGGTGAGGGGAGACCAAGGCAGAGGGACCCTGCCAGAGGGTATCAGAGCCCGTGCTTAAGCCCACCTCAAATGGCCAGGAGTCAGGGTCTGAGCTTCAGCAGCTGCCTGTCCATGCCCAGAAGGGACACGAGTGACTGTGTAACATGTCTTCATCCGCAGGGAGCTCAAGGCCTGACCCTCTTTGCTAGGGTACTGGCCTTCGAGGTCCAGCAGCTCACATGCCCTGATTCTGTGAAGGAACAGAAACTCTTGCAGGCAACCACACAGATGCAGTCCCCAAGGAGAGATCTCCTCTGGATAGCAGTCCGGGAGGCACCTCCCACTCCCTGTGTTCCCCAAACTGGGACCGGTGATTCCTTCCTTCCGTCACACCTGATGCCCACAGTGTGACCCTCAGAGCTGGGCCCCACATAACCATGTGTCTAATCCCGAGGCCTCGTGGATTGGGTGAGGGAGAATCCACCTCAAGCTCAGCATCCCCCATACCATCTGATGTCACATCCCAGCCTGGGGCTGACAGGGCCCTACATCATAGCAAGGCCACTGCTTGGGTTGCTTCCGGCCACATTGCCAAGCTGAAAGGAGCAGAGCTGTGCCCCGTCAGTGCTGCCAGTTTGCTGGTGGAAAGGGGGGAGGGGGAAGCTCAGCCTTTCTGCTAAATAAAGCCTCTTCCCAGGAAACCAAATTCCCGTTTTGGAGTAAGTCAACACAGGTGTCTCTGAATTGCTGCAAGGCAGGTGACCGGTTGTTTTCTTTTCCCGTCACAATCAGCTCTTTCTCTTCACCCAGCTAACACCTGAGGCTCTGGACGGAGAGGTGTCACCTGGGCCCGGAGGTTTTGAATGTCCTTATCAATAACGGCTCAAAGTGCTGAGTGTCTCAGCTCAGACACCTGGGAAGCAGAATGCCTGTGAGGTAGGGCCACTGCTCCTTGAGTTGAGCACGACCAGGCCAGCTGGAGGGACCCTGGCACAGGATCAGCAGGGATCCTCGAGGGACAAAAACCCACATCAAAGCCTCCTGAAGCTCAAGGACTAGAGATGGCCATAAAATCAGTTCCAGGTGGCAGAGGACTGTTCCTCCTCACTAGGGACCTGCTTCGTATTTCAGCCTCAGAAAGTCCATGAGGCCACTCTGAGAATGGAACAGATGGCCGCGGGGAATGGAACAAGGGGATTAAATTTTAGGAACGGCCTTTTCTGGGGACGGAGACTCCAAAGTGAGACTGATGCGAGGCACTGTTGCCAAGAGCACACGCTCCTGGGCCTGCATCTGGCCCCACACCTGGCCAAAGCCCATAGGCCAGCTGCACTCCTACAGACGTGTGTAGAAGCATGTATGTGCACACAGAGGTGCAAGGGTGTGAGTATGTGTGCATGGCAGTGTATATATGTGTGTTTGTGCTATGTGGGAGCTTGCACACATATGTACATGTGTACATGATATGCATGGATTATGTACACGTGAGTATGTGTGTGTACTTGGGTATGAATATGTCTGTGTGCCTGTGTGTATTGTACATTTGTATATATGAATATGGTATGCACAGAGGGTAGGAGTATGCACACGTGTATATGTATATGTGTGTACACATGGGTAAATGTGCACACCTGTGTGCAGATATGTGTGTGCCATGGGTATATACAGATAACTGTATGTGTGTGTGGACCATGGGAATGGCATGTGTATGCAGAGGGGTGCATGTATGTGTATGCTACTGCACCCAAGGTACCGGCCTGATCTTTGCCCCTCTTGCTAAAGAGCCCTCCAGCTCAAATCTTAGAGCACTGACGATTTTCTCCTGAAGGTGTCTAACTCTGTCCCTGCCGACACATGATGTGAACCTAGGCTGCTGCAGTGTCAGGTGTTTTCTCAGTCCTCAGGGTCTTCTCCCAGACCATCCTGAGAGCCATGCAGGAAGACAGGAGTGCCTGTGACGGCCACCCAGGAGGACACAACTGCGTGTTTCAGAACTACTATAGAAAAGCACATGCCTTCTCCTGTGGCTGCAGATATGTTCCAAGCAGTAGAGCTGGTCTCTAGGCAAGCAGGTGTGTCTCCTTAGGGCTGTGAGGAAGGCGTCCTCTGAGGAGCCAGACAGGGGCAGGACATGTCCCCTACAATATACTGATACTGCAGCCATAACAAGCACCTGTCCTAGAGCCTTGGCACCGTCTAGTGGCAGGAGCCTGTCCTGCAGTCCCTGGACAATCTGGTGGTGAGCACCTGTCCTACAGCCCTAATACTGTCTAGTGGCGAGCATCGGTCCTGTAGCCCTGGCACCACTTAGCAGCAGGAGTCTGTCCTGAAGCCTAGAGACATGTAGTGGCAAGTACCGGTTTTATAAAGCTAATGCCATCTAGGGACAAGGGCCTGTTCCCCAGCCAATGTCTATCCTGGAGCCTGGCACCATCTAGTGGAGACACCTGTTCTGCAGCTCTAATACTACAATAATGCATCTAGTAGTAAGTGCCTACTCTGCACTCATGGAGATATCTAGTAGTAAAAGTTTGTTCTGGAGCCTTGCACCATCTAGTGATAAATGGCCTGCTGCCTTAAGCCAAGAACTTCTGTGCAGGGGGATTATTCCTCCCAGCTCCAAATCATGCAGCCTGACCCTTTTGACAATGGACTGAATTCTGTTCCCTAGGAAGCGGTGTCCCTAATCCCAACCCCCAGTACCTGAGAATATGGACATATTTGGAAATGCAGTCTTTGTGGTTGTCAACAAGTCATGCATGGTATTGGTGTAGGGCTGACCTTAACCTAATGGCTTCATCCTAGCATAAAGAGACGTCACAGGGACAAAAACATGCAGGGAGGACCCTGGGGAGATGAAGGGCTGGGGCCAGCTTGGAGCAATGAAAGCATGGGCCTGAAACCTGTGGCCCCTCCAGAAGTGGGAAGAGGCAGAAAGGTACCACCTTGGGGTCCCAAAGGGAGCATGGCTGCCCTGGACTAGAAGAGGATGGTCCAACACTCTGAGTTTCCTCTGCGGCAGTGTGGCAGTCACACCCCATTCTTACCGAGACACCCGACATCACTGGTGTGACAATGGGCATCCCCCATGTCCTTTCAGCTATAAGAGTGAAGGAATGAAATGTGAACACCAAAAGTCACCTGGAAGGACTCATGAGTATTGGCCTTTCTGTGGAGGAGATGCTGCAGGGAAGCAGAAAGAGCACACAGCCCAGGGCAGGGCCCTCAGGTCCCAGGTGGAGCCTAGGCCATCTTTGACAAGGAAATACCACAGTTGAGAGGTGGCACTGAGTAGCAGCCAGGGATGTTACTGGTGAAGACAAGCCAGTGATATACCAGGTAATACACGCCCTTACCGGGGGGGAGGAGTACCTGCAGGCAACGGGGGAACCAATAGCCAGGAGTCACTGCTCATAAAAGATAGTGTCTCAAAGCCCCAGAGAGATGCTGGCCCTCGCTCTCCTTGTGAGAGCCATAGAGGGGATGACGAGGGAAGACAAGGAGCTCTGTACACAATCAGCCTTTGGAAGAACACACGTGTTTGAAGTCAAAACAGCCCCATACAGGGCATGAATTTGGATGAAATGACCAAAAAGTTCTTCCCAAAGTAAATGACATTTAAACTACATTTTGAAAAATCAAAACTAATGAAAAACCCACAATGAACTAAATGCCCACAGTTTACATAAAGATGGGACCAACATGATTGAACATTCCTCCCAGGGTTGAAAGCAGCCAGAAGCAAAGCATAGGACGTTGTGGAGTGAGAGCGTGGCAGAGCCCTGAGCAGGAGCCACGGGTGGGGACCTGCGTGTCCCTAATGGCCTTCCTATGGCTTGTGTTTGCAGGTATTCCCTTTGCTGGGCAATTCACAGTGCTTTGTGTTACATCCCTGGGTATAATAAGACTTGCATCTTTTCCTAAAACCTCCAGAATCGTTGCCACCAGCAGATGCCAGGGCTTGAAGACAAGAGAAGAACCATCAAACACGGAACGTTTACATTCATTTCTGAAAGGAAAGCAATTTTCCGGCCAAGCCTTTAATGAATAATGAATGTAGTGGGGTCATCAGTAAGTCTTGGCTACGCGGACAACAGGCTTTCCCCCAGACCTCCAAACCCATGTGGAAGCGATGAGGACATTATCCAGGATGGGAGCAGGAGGCTTCTCCTCCCAAGCCAGCACTGTTCTACTTGCATCTGACCATGGTGAGCTTGTGTCTCCCTGCTGTGTCCACTTGCTTGAAACTTTCTGGACTGGGCACCACATCGCTTGGTCTGAGCGTGGATTATTCCTCTTTGCTTGAAAATGACAGGAAGGAGGTCAGGGGCCCAGGCACTCATTAAGGGCCAGGTTTTCAGAACAGGGATGTGTGTGTGGCACAGTTCTGAGTCAAACTGCACTGCAGGGCCTGGGGAATACCAGAAAAGAAAGGAGGCCCCAGGGCTTACTCCCAGCCCCACAGGCCCGGCTACACTTAAGAGTTCAGCTTTGGTGCCAGATCACTTCCAGGTTCGCTCACCCAGCCATCCAGCCAGTCCCGAATCCTTCTGGGCTTCTTGGCACTTACAGAGTCCTGTCACATCTGGGTTTGTCTAGTTACTCAGAGAAGAAAGCGGGCTCCCTTAGGAGATAAAAGCATCCTGGCTTAGTAAAGGGCAATGGATTTGAAGTCTGGTCTACAAGAGCTTGCAGGAACTGGCTGGAAACCTTGTACATCTCCCAGCATCCCCAGAACCCGAAGGAGATCCATCAGGGCACAAATGAGCAAGCCGAGGACGTCATCCAGCATGGGCGAAGCACGCCCCCTGGTGGAAACCAGCGGCATTGCCGCTTGAATGCTCAAGCTCCGCAAACTAGCGGGGCATAGACCCCAAGACTGGCTTTGAGGCAGATATTCTTGTGACAGTCTAACGAAGTGATCACAGCTCCCTGTGGCCTGTATTTCAGCTTGTGACTGCGGCACAAAACTTACAGATGCAGTTGTCTGTCATCATAAAAGTAACAGTATTTCCTGTTATCACTTAAGTGGCTCCAACCATGAGATAGTTCTCACACTGGGGTTTAGAGTTCACTCATGTCTCTACGCTGAACATCTGGTCATCAAAGAAATTATGAACTGCAGAGTTGGGGACAACCTCACGCAACGGCTCAGACACATGGTGATGTGGACTGTGCCTAGGACTCCTACAGAAAACAGACCGTGCAGTTGTCACCTAGACTGGAAGTGTGCAAGGGCCGTCAGGCTCCATCTGCCGCGCACACGAACCATCCAGAGCTCCCACCGCTCAGCCCCATGCGGCCCCTGGCTCTGAGGTGGACGGGGCCAGCAGGATGGGCTTCTCTACATACAAGTCTCTCCCAATCCCAGGTGTCTGTAGAAATATGACTGATTATCTACAGGAAGATGAAAGCTTCCTCCCATCTTCTCAAAATAAAATAAAATAAAATAAAAAAGCCCTGCCCAGAGTCCTACACGCTGAGACCTGGGAATACAAGAACACATTTCACACCTGGCCTGAGGTCTGGCCTCGTCCCCTTTCCCAGTGGCTACTCTGGCCTGTTGGTGACCAGTCTCCATGTCAGAAATATGGCTCATGAGTACACAAGATACTCTTCTCCAAAAGTATAAAATCATATTTTGAAAAAAATTTCTCCACACAAGGCTAAGGGCATAACTCAGCAGTTAAAATGTTTCCCTAACAAGCAGTAGGCCTTGAGTTCAATTCCCCAGTACTGTATAAACTACATATGGTGTCACACATTTGTAATTCTGGCACTTGGAAGGCTGAGGCAGGAGGATTGTCATGAGTTTGAGGCCAATGTGGGCTACCTAGTGAGTTCAGCACCAACCTGGACTACAATACAAGACTGTCTCAAAAAAAATCCTTCCATACACAGCTAATCTAGGTTTTGGAATTCACAAACTTCAAAGAAGCTCAGGGACCATGGCATAGAACTCCCAAGGAGAGAGCTCATGCAGGCTATTATCACTGTCCCCCTCCCATCTGGTCATGCATACTCTGCTGTCCCCCACAACTGCTTGTTCATGTGGTTGGACTATGTTATTGTCTCTGCAAAAGAAACGATTTTTCCCTGGCCTCCCTTCACCCCTACCGAGTACCTTTTTTTTTTTTTTGTCTCAGCCCAAGCCAGTGAACCAATGCCAAGAAAACTTGCCAAGGGCCACGAATGTCCCCTACAGCCGCAGCCCTTTCCTGCCCTTCAGTGCAGTTGTCACCATCTTGGTCCAGAGCTCCCTTTTCAATCTCATTTTACAGGCTCCAGACTTCCTGTGAGGTGGCGCTTTACCTGAGTCAGAGTGATCTGCACACAAGACTCAGGTGAGCAGGCCACCTCCCAGGTCCCCCAGATGTTGTCTCCTCTACCACAGGTCACAGCTGATACATCAGCTTACTGCTTTCCTATGGCACCCACCCATGCCCCACATGCAAACTCCAGGGCCACCGCTTAGTGTCACCTGCAACTGTTACCTCCCAGGGTCACCTCACAGAATGACCCCCATGGTGACAATTTCACCTTCCAGGCCCTCTAGAACCACACTCCTAGCCCACCACTCTTCTAGTCACTACCCAGGCTGGCACTATCTCTAAGGTCCTCTTGGTTTTTTCCTCGCTTATTTCTCTATGGTCAATTGTTCTTAGTCATAAATGTGATGGTTTCCCATTGGAGATACTTGTGTAGTTCTAGTTGGCCTAACGTAAATAATTCTGAATAAACATCTTTGTCCGGGTGGTAATATTTTAACTCATCCTTGATTCTTTCACTGGCACAAGGCATTTGAGACATGTCTGAGACACCCCAATTCAACATGGTTGTGGAAGTACTGGGAAGTCCCCCATTTCCTTTTGCCCACAGGGCAGGTTCACAGTCCAGCTCTGCAGAGCCCTGGGGCTCTGACCATTGGCTGCCCTCCTGCCCAGCCACCAACTCCCTCCGGCTGTTGGGGCTGGGTGTAGCTCTGCTTCTTATCAAATGTGTTTTCTCAATGGAAGCCAGGCCATTTCAACACTAGAGAATATGGCAAACAATGATCAGCTTTCCGTGCCAAAATCATGGCGACAAAACATATTTTTATTACATATATAAAGAGGCTGTTTCAAGAAGTACCAAGCCTGTCATCACTGACACCTGGGTCTCATTTCCAATATTGGCTAAAATTTGAACCATCAACTTTGTAAATGAAAATAGCTCTCTCAGCTCACTCATCCTAAGGGAGGGAATGTCTTTAAAGAGTATGCTGTCTTAGTCACTTTCTCTTTGCTGGAACACAATACCCAACACCTGCAACTTAAGAGAGGAAAGGTTTATTTTGGCTCACAGTGTCCTAGGCCTCAGTCTGCAGTCAGCCGGCGGTGGTGGAAGGGCATGACAGAGAGTTTAGCTGAGGCAAGACAGGAAGCGGAGGAACTGGGGAGAAGCTGGGGCAGCAACGCACCTTCCGGGCCACACCCTCAGGGTTCCACCCCTCTTGACCAGGCCCCACCTCTTAACAGCACATAAGATCAATACATTAATGCACATGATCCAATTAACCCCACAATCCAATCCCTTTTCAAATACAGGAGGCTTTTGGAGTAGGTTTCATACCCACACTATAACAGATGCGCATTTAGAAACACACAAGCACATAGCAGATCATTTTTAAATGGATACTCATTTCTTTATTGTATTCTTTTTTCCCACTATTTTTATTAATATACAAATGTAATACATAGTATTTTCAATGAATTTGGGTGTTTCGTATATCTGTGTATCACATCGACTTCACAATCCCTTTCCATCTTCTACCCTCCCACTCCCTCCCTGTCCCTTCCCCCGGCTCCGGCTATCACTTCATATGGTTCCAAAGAATGTCTGTGTTCTGGGTTTTCCAAGTCCAAGAAACCATATGGTGTTTAACATATTAATCTCCTGTGCCTAAGTCATTTCACTCAAGTCACCACTCTACCCCAGCTTCCTATTCCTCTAATGGGTTTGCAGTAGTCAAATCTTGATATCTCCTCTCTGAATCTAACCAACCCCTTCATTGGGATATTCACCAAAAGATTTTTTTCCATATTTTCCTATTTTTTTTAGTGCTTGGATGATATTGCTCCGCGATTTCCTTGCTTTTAGAGTTTGGATTGAAAAATCTGCCATTATTCTGATGGGTTTATCTTTGTAGGTCACCTTCTGTTTTTCTCTTACCGCTTTTAGTATTTTCTCTTTGCATTGGGTTTCTAGATTTTTAATTATGATGTGTCGTGATGAGGATCTCTTCTGATCAAAGTTGTTTGGTGTTCTATATGCCTGCAATAGTTCCATGTTCGTTTCTTTTCTTAGATTTGGGGAATTTTCTTCCATAATTTCATTAAACATGTCCTTTAAGCCTTTTGTTTTGTCCTCAGTCTTCTCCTCGATTCCCATAATTCTGAGGTTATTTCTCCTTGAATCATCTATCAGTCGTTGTAATGACTCACTTTCTTTATTTACTTTGTGTTCTTCATGGCCTGTATGTTGCAGCTTAGTCACTTTATTTTCTAGCTCTGACATACTATTCTGAAGTTGTTTAAAGTGGTTGCTTATTATTACCTGTGTGTTTTTCATTTCCTGAATATCTGCATTCAATTTTTCTATATCTCTGTTGTGTTCTTCTCTAATTTCTTCTTTTGTCTTCATTATCTTCTGGTATATTTCTTCTCTGGTCTCCTCTAGTTGCTTTTCAAGGCTTGCTTTTTGCTTAT
>PVKB01005467.1:0-13290 GCA_004027205.1 Ctenodactylus gundi | reverse complement strand
CGTTTAATTTCCTGCTTTAATTCCCATTTCAATTGACTGAATTAAAATGATCTTAAGCAATAAAGAATTTGAAAATGTATGAGGACCTGAAGGCCCATTGAATAATGTGTCTCCTCATCTCTGTCTCTGTCTCTAACTCTCCTCTTGCATTAGTTACCTTCCATTGTTGGAGCACAGTACCTAATGTACACAATGTGGAGAAAGAGAGGTTCATTTTAACTCATGGTTCTGGAGTCTTCACCCCATGTCAGCTGGTTCGAAAGCAGAAGCCTCCTGGAAAGGGTGTGAAGGAGGAAAGCTCTTCCACCTATGCACCCAGGATGCAGAGAGCTGGGGAAGAGAAAGGGGGTGGGGAAAAGGTCACGCCCCATGACCCGCCTCCCCAACCAGGTTCCCCTTCCTAATGGCTCTTTAGGCTTGACGGGTTCCCCGTCCTCACAATATTGGAAGCATCTCTCCAGAAGTCTCTGAATCCCTTCATGGTGACAATCTGGATGCACTCCTCCACCTTTCTCTCTCCTAAGGTCCCTGCAATGCCTGGAAGCACCTTTTGGACGTGAGTATCCACAAATGCTTGGGTCAGTTTCCTAACAATCCTCTGTCCCATGCTTTGCCTATTTTTCCCTTTCTTTTTTCCATATATATATATATATATATATATATATATATATATATATGCAATACATAATGCTTACATGAATATCAATATTTTGTGTACGTATATATTACATCTATTTTACAATCCCTTCCCCTCCACATTTTGGCCCTCCCACACACTCCCCATCCCCACGTACCTCCCACCATCACACCCATTTAGTTCTATAAAATGCTTGTATTCTGGGTTTCCCAAATTAAAGAAACCATGCAATATTTAACATATTTAATTTTCTGCATCAGACTCATTTCACCACTCAAATCACCACTCATTAGCTCAGTTCCTTACCCCTAAAACCATATCCTGGGTGCCCATTGCTTTGTGTAACATTATACCAATAGCACATTGTCAAGACTGCCATCCTTTTATAATGAATCCTGAAATTGGGCACTGTTAGGCTCCCAAAGTTTCAGCTCTCTCTCTCTCTCTCTCTCTCTCTCTCTCTCTCTCTCTCTCTCTCTCTCTCTGGGTTATTTTTGAGACACGGCCTCACTCTGGAGTCCTGAACTCACTCTGTAGCTCAGGTTGACCTCAAATTCAATAGCAATCCTCTTGCCTCAGCCTCCCAAGTTCTAGTATTTACAGGCATGACTATAATGTCCAGCTAATTCTTATGTGGCACTAGGGAATCAAACCCAGGACTTTGCACATGCTAGACAAGCACTCTAAATACTGAAATATGCCCCCAGCCCCTCAGTTCTCTTTCAAAATAACTTTGCTATTCAAGGGCCTTTGCATTTCCAGGTGAATTCTAGGACTGACTTGTCAATTTCTACAAGAAAACACCTGCAGGGGTACTGATCAGAATTGCACTCAGCCTATGATCAATTTTGAGAAAACTGGAATCTTAGCGACCAAGGACCACATCGGTCAAGGACAGGGCACCTGTCCAACTGCCCCAGTCGGCTCCAGGCCTCCACATGAATGACACTTAGCCCTGACCACTTTATACACAGTTTTTCATCAACATACATGGAATTGGATCTTGCTTCAATCTCTTATCTTTTGCTTGTATATAGAAATACAGTTTATTTTAAATATTAATCTGGTAGTCTATAATTTGCTAACTTATTCACTGTGTTAACTTTTTTAAAAATAGATTATATTATACTATCTTTCCTAAAATTATAATAGCTTACTTCTTCCTATATGGATTTATTCATAAAGAAATTATACAAATACAATATGAATAAACAAATGTAACTTTTTTTTTCTTGGCTGGCTATTCTGGCTGGAACCTCTGGCATAGCACTGGGCAAGGTGCCAAGAGTGGCAATGTCCACCTCGCTCCACGCCGCAGCAGATTGGCCTGCCCTCCACTGTGATCGGGGTATTAGTAATAGTGTCCTCCTCCCCACCCTTGTCCAGTTCACGACATTTTCTATTTCTAGTTTGCCATATGCTTCATTTTGCTTTAATCAGGGTTGGATGATGCATTTCTTCAATGTTTATTTCACACCAGTTGAAATTCTTTCTCTCTTTCTTTCTTTCTTTCTTTCTTTCTCTTTTTCTTTTTTTTTCCGAGAACCCCTTGCTGTTGCCCTTGCCGCTACTCAAGTCTCCAAACTAGACACTAACACAAGGGGACCCAGTTGCTTTGTGTGACTCTGTGTGACCAGAATCTAAGCCTAAGGAAACAAGAGGCCCCCTAGGTCAGGAGCAACACGAACAATAATGGACCCATAGCATTCAAAATCCTGGGTGGGATCATGAGAATGCAAGCTGTCCCTACTGAGGGACCAGAGGAAAGCCACGAGCAACCCAAGGCTGGTGCTAAAAGGAGTTTTTGTTGCTGGTGTTGTTGCTACAAAGGACTTCTTGGGGCAATTGGCAGAACTGTTGCGGATCAGGGATTCTGCAACAGGGAACAGAGAGAGGGGGTGGTGGAGTCCTTCTGGGCTGGAGAGGTCAGCAAAATCTATTAACTCTTCTCTCTAGTAACAAAATAAGTCTTTAGCTGGACAGTAAGGGAAGCTGGGGGAATTCAGAACCAGCCAACATTATCTGTGCCTTTAACCCTAATGTGGTCAACTCATTGGCTTAAGAAACACCTGACAGATGAGTAGAGTGTGCACCTGGGTGTATCTGGGTGGGTCAGAGACATGGCCTTGGGGATCGTATCTGGCCTCCGGCCTCTTTCTCTCTGACACTATTCCCTGTTGCTTTGCTCTCCTGTGCCCTTCTACGATGATCATCCTGCCTTAGAGCTACCTGGCCACAACTGAATCCTCTGAAACCACTAGCCAAAGAAACCCTTCCTCCTTGAAGGTGTTGGCGTCAGGTACTGTGTATCAGCAACCCAAAAGCTGCCTACTACATCGTCTTTATCTCATGTTTATCTCTCGGCCAAATCTTAACCTTTCCTTACCTCAATTATCATGAAAGAAAACGAATCAATTGCAGAAACAAGCTGCACAGGCAACTAGGCAAGACCCCAGGGATCCGTCTACCACTGGTTATTCAGATACATACGGCAGCACAATTCGTCTGGACCCCAGAATGTCCTGGCCACAGGGACTGCTCCACAGCCCACTCCTCCAGCCAGGCCCCAGGCCCTGATCCACACGGGGGGGCAGGATATGAGGTGGGATAAAGAGGGTCTAGGGGGCCGCACTGAAGCCAGAGGTCTGTCCCTGGTTGTATCGCTCTCCTTCCACACAGGCTTTGCTCCTCGGTTCGGTGGCCAAGAGGATACGAGGAAGAAAGGACATACGGGTCACCTCTGCTGAGGTTTGCCCTCCCAGGCACCCCGCTAACTGGTCCTCCCGGGTCCCACAGAGCCACATCTCCCCCAACTCCATCCCACGGCAAGGAAAAGGGCAGCCTGGGGCTCCTGAACTCACCCGAAGTCAGGAGGAAAAGCGCTACTGCCAAGCTCGGCTCTGCACCCTGGGGCACCGGAGGAAGGAAAGGGGACAGAATTCTGAGGTCCAGGGCCAAGGAAAGCCCCCCTTCCTCTTGTGACTCAGCCAGGCACCTGTCCCCGCTCAGGACTGAGGCAGGTTTGAAATGAAGCCTCGAAACGTGTGAAATGAAGCCTCGAAACGTGTGCCCGAAGTTTTCACTCTAATTTTCCACAGGGAAGAAGGAGTTTGCTCTGGCGTGTTTTGGGGCAAATTCTCAGCAGCTGCTGCCTCTCCACTGCCCCGCGGGGCCGAGGGTTCCGCAGCGCCCCTCATGCACAGCAGGTGGCGCCCGGTCCTCTAAATAGAGGCTGGCTGCAGAGCAGGGCTCCAGCCCCAGCCCGGACTGCCTAGTGTGGATGTAAAATGTGGATTTCTGAGTTCAACGCATGGTCGGTGGCCGTGGAGAGGCATGGGGGGACAGCTCAGTCCGGAAGTGCACTGTCCCCGTCAGAGCTCCGACGCGCCCAGGGAGCATGCTCCTCTGTCTTAAAGGAAGTCAGAAGGATCTTGCTAAGAGTTCCAACTCTAACCAGCAAGGCTGGTTAGTGCTGAGCTGCACCAGGGCACATCATGTCCCTGGCGCCAGGGAAAACTCTGGGACCACGGTCACCCTGAATCACAGCCGCTGCTTCTCTTCTTGCATCACTCGGGCTTTTGATTAATAAGCAATATTCCAACTCAGGCCTTGAAGTAGTTTAAACGCTGCCTCTGCCATTAATTTGCAATGAGCTGCACCAGGAGAACCTTTTAAAAACCAGGATGTTCTCAGGACCTAAGGCAGGAAAACAGTGCCCTCCAGTCCTGGCAGCAGTGTCCTGCTCAAGAGCCACGTTGGCAAAGCCGGCTGCAAAAATGCCTGCATCCTTTTACTGCTGAAAGCCGTGAGAGGAGTCTTTCCTAAAGAAAAAAAAAATCCTAAAGTTAATTGCAGATAAAGGTGCTTGACAGAGTGCCGTTTCTAATACAAAGAGCTCCAAAATTTTAAGTCTTAAAACACGATCACACTCAACTGAGGTCGCCCTAGGAGAAATGGTAGATGCTAAGGTCGTGAGTCATGCTGCACAGATCTGGGACATGACCCCTGGCCCTGACCTCTAGTTAGATGCACAGCAGGGAAGCCAGGCGTGTGGAGAAACCAAAACATTAGTCCAGCTGCATTCCAATGGTGGAATTCTGTCTCATCTTTTTGGGACTTTCTAAACTCTATGTAAATGTAGACAAATTTTGCTTTATGATTGAAAAATAAGTAAAATTTATTTTTAAAATACATCCAAGATTATATTATTATGAAACCACTGAGTGTGGTTGTGCCAAGAGTAACTTTACCCCTCTGGGTTTGCTTCTGTGGAGTGTGTGCTGGCGCTACAGCACACAGACAGCAGGACCAGGTGGAGATGAAGTAAAGAGCGGGGAGCACGGGGTTGGGGTCCACGGCCTCGTGGGGGTAGCTCCCTCTGTGCTGAGCAGAGGATCCTGGGTTCCAGGCTGACCTGTTCTTGTCAATAGCACCCCCCGCCCCCCGCCAAATATGAGGAAGAAGACTTCACCCTCCACTGGCCTTTGTAAAGAGGTCGATGAAGTGGTGTTGCGGTTTGGATCTGCAGTGGCTCCCATAAGCCTTGTGTGTTTGATGTAGTGGGATACCTGTGAAACTGTGTGCTATGGGGAAGTGGGGCCTGGATGCAAGGGAAGATCCTGGAGATTTGAGTTGAAGGATCTGTCTCAACTTGTTGAGATTGAAGAGAACCCCGAGCAGAGCTTTTAGGTGTGTTTTATTGACTTGTGGGCCCGGAAGTGAGGGAGGGGCACCCACCCTGGGTATGGGGGTCCAATTGGCAGCTTGAACTAAAGAAAGGAAGAATAAACATTGTTACAGCTTTTCCTGGTAAAGTTCTGCCTTGTCTGAGTCTCAGGACATCAATTGCTCCTCTCTCACTTGGCCTTCTGTCTGGCATGCCATGAAGAGCTTTTCTTGGACCAGATCTCCACCATGTGTTTCCACCTTTGCCAGCTTCCCGTGAATGGACTGAGACCTTTTGAAACTAAATAAATAGAACAAATCTTTAAAATAAATCTTTCCTCCTGGAGTTGTGGATCCCCTATTCTGTCTCATCAACAATTAAGTAACTAAGACAAGTGTCACGTGACAACCCTCCTGTCAAAGATCACTATAAGAAATAACCAATCAGGCCAAGACATCTCCCTCCAAGGTGGCACCACACTGACTCTTTTGCAGCTCAAACATTACGTTTTCTCCTCCACTGTGCTAACCACCCACCAGCTCCCAACCTGCAGCGGGGAATAGGACTTCTTCAGGACTTCCTGAGGAGGAAAGTTGAGGAAGCCACCTGTAAGTTTAGCATTCCCTGCTTTTCCCCTTCCAGGCTATGTGAATCTATATTTTGCAAGGGCAAGACCATTCTTAAAGGAGATTTATGTCATCTGCACAAGCCGCTGGCAGGAGGATCCAAATACTTCCCACAGTATAAAGTCATGTTTGATGGGATGAGTGGCCCTGGGTGTTCTATGACACAAGTCTCACTAGTCATGTTTCGAAACAGCCAGACAGGAAGACTAGAATGTTCAAAGAAATGGTGACTATTTGGAGCAGTGGATGAGCTGATTACAACGTATGCATGTATAGATATGTCACATGGTAGCCCATAAATACATACAAGCCCTAGGTGTCAGCTACATTTTAAAATATCTGAGTTTGGGGTGGGGTATTGCGGTAGTAGAACACTTTCTTATCCTACACCAGGCCCTGGGTTTCATCCTCAGTACTACACAACAAAGAAATCACTTAGAGTTACAAGAAAAACGCAAAACACATTTCTTCCAGAAATCCTGTCTGATTTCCTATAAGGCACCTGCGACCCATCTGGGGCTGCTCCCCTTGAAAGGTTTTCTTCTTACATCAGAAGAGCAGGGTTTCCAAGCAAAGCCACCAACACACAGAGCAACACAGGCTCCCAGCATGTTCCTAAAATGTCCAAAGACATTGAATTACTCATTGTGCCTTCAAAGAGTGGGTGTTTGTCCCACTCAAAACCCAACGAAAGGTGAGAGAGCTTCTGGCCCTGGAACAAAAGCAGCTCATTCAGGGAAGGTGGCTATGCCCGTCCACCTGTCACTCCCCACACCTTTCCTGGATGGGAGCCAGCAGTGAACTGGCACTGCGACAGGACACATCTGAGCTCGAGGAGAGCCAAGCTGTCCTTTGGAAGTCACCAGGGGTCCCAGGGATACAAGATGGAAGGGCCACATCCTTTTCCTGTGCTGCCTCCACTGAAGACGAAAAGTGGTGTCACTGCTGTCTCCACAACCAGGGCAGGACCAGGAAGGGACTGTGTTCTTGCAGGGAATAATAACTCCACAGTCCCATCTACACATGGAAGACTGAGCCTGCACACAGCCACATCCAGACAGCCCCAAGGGACAGGGATAGCTTCCCTTGGCAAGCTCTAAACTGAAGGGGTTAGACACAAAGGAGCCTGAGCCCATGCCGAGCTGGGAGTAGGACAATCTGAGCTTGGGTGACACGATTCAGTTCCTAGCACACGGCATCATATCCACTAATTACAGGGCATGCTCAAGTAATTTGCTCTGAGGTTTTATGGTTAATATTTTACAAGACTAACACTTATTTGCTTAATAAAGGCAGGTCCATTATTATCAGTTAAAGGCAAAAAAGAAATCTCTGAAGAGCATCAACCTTTATGGCCCCATACATTATACGCACACATGATCCCTAGGTCACCCCAGTCCTTGTGTAGATCACCTTCAAATTTCAAAGTCCCCGGCAGTGTGCAAATGGAAGCCACTTCTGGTCACTTCTCAGGAGTAAAGTCCTAGACACGACCCTGAGGCATACAGCTGTGAGGCCACAGCCCCACTGACAAATGTCCCACCAGGACCTTCCTTCCAGTGACACACTCAGCCAATTGTGACTGGGTGGGGTTCTTCAGCTTCTCCCCAACGGTGATGTTAGGACCCTTTCCTCTCTGCCACCTAATTGGAAAAATTGTGTGTTGGGGGGAGGGGGAGGGCATTATTGGCTGTCAGCACAAATAAACTGAACAAAAGAAAATTAAATTAATATACTGAGAAAATCACACGCACCCACAACAAGCTTAGGAACCAAGGCTGGAACTGAGGTTTCTGTGGGCCTGACCATGGGGCATGGGCGCCATATGTGCTTGCCATCCTTTCTTGGCATCTTATCATAAACATATCTTCCACTCCTACTTTGTGCTCCAAATTATCGTCTGCAGCTGCCACATGGGTGAATAGTAACAGATAAACCCCTACTCCTTCCCAGCTACTTGGAGGGGTACCACTGCACCCCCAGGTCAAGGGTATGACATGATGTGCCCTTGCCACCTCAGTTCAACACTGTAACCAGGATAATTGGGAAGAAAAATAGATAAAAGGCACCTTGATGGGAAAGGCAGAATTAACCATCTGTCCCTCAAGGCAACATGGGACATGGGCTGTGGCTAGAAAATCAAAGACATGCACACCACCACACACACACATGTACACATACACCACACACCAAAACTATTAAGTGCAGCACAGTCCCAGGGATATGTGTTTCAGTGGTTGGCTTCTGTCTATTATAACAGCAATGAACCAATTCTCAAGCTGAAACTAGAAACAATTTCATTTACAATCATACCCCAAAAAAGAGAGAATCCTTTAAAATAAATTTAGATCATGCATAGGGCTTGCATATTAAATACTACAAAATGTTATTGAGAGCAATGACAGAGGCCTGGAGAGAAAGTAAGCCCATGCGTACGTCCCCGAAGACCTCCCCAGAGGTAACAATGTTTTCAGTTGATCTCAGATTCACCCAATCCACTCCAAAATCCTAGCTGGTTTCTTTGTGGAAACCGACAAGCTGGTTCTAAGATCCTTATCATCAATGCAAAGGAAACAGAACAGGGGAAGCAATCCTAAAACGGAAGAAACAACTGGAAGAACTCACATCTCCTGACTTCAAAAGATACCACGAATCTACAGTGATCAAAAAAAAAAAAAAGAGTAGAATTAGCCTAGTGAGGAACAGACACACACCAGTGGAATAGAATTAAGAAACCAGAAATTGCCTTTCTAGAGCAACTGATTATCAACAAGATCCCGGACAACTCCAGGGGGAAAAGCACAATCTTTTCAGCAAAGGGCCCCGGGACGAGGGAGTATCCACGTGACAAGAATGAAGTGGGACAACTACCTCGCAGTAAGAGTGAAATTATATCTTTGTTGAGATCCTTAAACCTGGCCTCACCCACCAGTCCACATAAGAGAAGACCTACAACCATGTAATTCACAAGGCTAGTAAATCTGAGACAGAAGAAAAGCTAAATTTCAAGTGCCTTAGCTGAGTACTGGAAGGCACATGTTTGTACATTCAAAAGGTTATTACATCAATCAGTTTTCTTAGGATAAACACTGTGTATTGCATATGTATATTAATAAAAATAGTGGGGAAAAATAAAATATATTTTATAATAAAAATATGAATGAAATTAGCTTACAACAGAACAAAGACATAAATGTAATTTCTGAAACTGTGAAACTCACAGGAGAAAACAGGAGCAGACTGTGGCCTTGGAGTCAGCAATGGTTTCTTAGTTATGACACCACAATCAACGACAGAATAAGTAAGCACGTTGGGTTTCCTCAAGGTGGAGAGGTAAGTGGCAACCGACAGGCCGGCCGGAGCCAGGGCTGCAAACCCTGCTTCTGAAAGCGAATCTGCATAATGACGCCGCCTCACTAGTAAAAAGACCCCTGAGTCACAAGCCTGCAGAGTGAGAAGATACGTACAAAGCCTGAAAAGGTGCCCAACACCCGCAGCTTCCAGGGAGGAGCAAAGCAAACCCCCCTTGGGAGGCCACTCCACACCCTTGGTGGCTGTAACCAGAGACAGCTGGTGGTGTGGAGAGGCTGGCCCCTCCGGTTGCCCTGGGGATGTAGAGGCGCAGACACTTGGGAAAGCTGACTGGCAGTTCTCCAAAAGGACAGACAGACTGACCCCCTGGGTCTGCCCGCACTACTCACAGGCAGGCAGTTACCCCAGGGAAATGAAACGTGCTTCCACCAAGAACTTGCACAGAAAAGTCTTGGCTCCAGTCACGGGTAAAGAGTGGATGAAACTCAAATGCCATGGCAAATAGATGGAGGAGCTAACGTGCTGCGGCCATGGTGGAGAGTATTATTCAGTCATGAAGAGGAGTGAGGCTCTAGCACCAGGATTGTAGAGCAAGCTGCCTTCGGTGGCAAGCAAGATGCTGAGCAAGGGAAAGTCGCCACAGCGCACCCCCTGCTGGGGTCCGCTTAGCGAGGTACGCGCTGGGGCAGTGGTGTGGCTGCCGGAGGAAGGGCAGGGGCTGGGCAGGGGGGCGACTGCCCTGGTCCAGGGCTGCCCTGTGGGTGGTGACACGCCTAGCAGGGGATCTCGTGGGGATAGTGGCAGGGCTTTAAGAATTCACTCATGGCTCCTGGATCGTGTGCTTTCCATGAAGTGGCGTGTATAGTTTACGAATTACAACCCAGGGGAGCTATTATATTTTTAAAATTGCAAGGCAAACCAAGATTTCCAGAGCACAGATAGGCGTACATTAGAACGATGGTTCATGTGATTTCCAAATTTATGAGTTCACGATGGTGGCACAGAACTGAGCACGAGATGCCTGTGCCTCTGTGCTTAGCTACAGCCCCAGCCCCTTTTTGCATTTTTTATTTTGAGTCACAGTCTCGATAAATTGCCTAAGATGGGCTCAAACTTGCGATCCTGCTGTCTGGGCCTCCCAGAGTGCTGTGCTGAGATTACCGGTCTGCGCCACAGGGCCTGGTTTAACATATGAGCTTGGGGGGAAACACACACACACACACACACACACACACACACACACACACACACACACACACACACACACACTTTAAATCGACCTCAACCTTTCTGCTTTTCGCCCCCCCCCGTCCCCCCCGCTCCTTCGCCGTGTCCCCCTCAGCCCACCAGGTCCCCCCCACCCACCCAGGTCCCGGTCAGGGTCTAAGCCCAGCATTTGAGCCCAGAAGGCGCTCGGCGGGGTGCCGGGCGGGCGGAGGCCCTGCGACCTCGGGGCGTTGCCAACACCGCCCTCCGCGGCAGCCATAGGTCCCAGCCCACCTAAGCGACCTGCAGAGTGGGGCGGGGACAGGCGGCGCAGGGACGCAGAGGCGGCGGGCTGCTGGCGGGCTGCGCGGGATGTGGGCGCCAGGCGGATCCCCGGGAGCCTCGGGCTGGGACCGCCGCCGGGTGGGCGCCAGGCTGCGCGCGGCGCTGGCGGGGCTGTACGAGCTGCAGGGGCTGCGCGCCACGCAGCAGGCGCGGGTGAGGGGCGCCCTGGCCATGCAGCCCCCGCCCGGGCCTGCGGGACCTCGCGCCCCCCGGGGCCGCGAGCTGCGGCTGGAGGAGGCGCTGGCGACTCTGCAGGAGCAGCTGGTGAGGACGCTGGGGGCTGAGGCGCGGAGCGGGGAGGCGGCCGGGGAAGGCGGCCGGGGGCGGCCGGGGGTCGGGCCAAGGGGCGCCCACTGCGCCGCAGCCCGGCGCCCAGTGAGTGAGGCAGGAAGGCCCCGTGCGCAGGTGCAATCGGAGCCTCGGAGCGCGCGCCTGCGCCCCGCCGGAGCAGAGTGGGGTGCGCGGGGCGCCCCCTCCGGCTTGGGGGCAGCACGGGGATCGTCTGGCCGAGTTCCTGTGCTGCTCTGATGAAAGCACACTGTGACTTTATTTCCCCTGGCCTCCTCCGGAGGACCGGGACCCAGGGACAGTGTTGGTTAAGAACAGGCACCTGCGTGTACAGCACGCCCCCGCCCGCCCGCCCGCGCGCTCCGCCTTGGGCTCCTACCCTGGTGAGGAAATTACGCTTGGAGCCAGTGTTTGGTGAGCTGCCCACCCCAACAGTGACCAAACTGCAGGAGGCTGTCTTCTGGTGGTGGGGCGCCCAGGAGACCAGGAGCCTGGGCTCCCTCTGCTTTTTGGGCACCTAGGTGCCAACTCCAGCCACCCCGCCGGGATACTGAGTACTCAGCAGGATGTCACTGCAGTGTACAATTTCGTGTTCTTTTTAGGAACAACTCAAAAGATGTTCTGCTATACTGAAGTATCTTAAAACAGAAAAACCAAAATGCTGTAGACAGTGAGAGATTGAGTTCCCTTGGTAACTTTGAGTGGAATTTTGTTGACATTAGACATTCACATCTATCCTGTTAAAACTTGTGCTTATTTTATTTTTGTGGTATTGAGAATTGAACCCAGGGCTTTTGCACTAAACCACCACCCGAGTCCTTTTTATTTTATTTTATTTTAAGACAAGTTTTGCTACATTGCTAAGTTGCCTAGGCTAGGCTAGAACTTGCAATCCTCCTGCCTCAGCCTCCCAGACAGCTGAGATCATAGGCCTGCCCTACCACCCACAGAAGTCGTGTTTTTAGCAAATGTTTGTAGCCAGGAATGCAGCGAGGCTCCAGCAGAAGAGGGCTCCTGTCAGCTTAGAGTGCTATACCTTCCTGCCCAAGCGTTTCCTGATCAATGAATTAGGAAGCCTGTGCTTCCAGGGCCCTACGTCATCCCCCGACCCTTGTCCAGGGACTCCTACAGGAGGGAAGAGCAGGGCTTCTGTGGATTCTGCACCCTGTGTCACCCCCTAGGGAGCAGGTGACAAGGGAGGTGCGCCAGGGTTTGCTGCAGCCACACTCACCTGGCCTTCTATAGCTGTGTCCCATGCATGGACACTTCCTGGGGACTGCGAGGGGCAGGGAATCAGTGCCTCTGATGAGGAATCACAAGAAGCAATATACTACTAGCCCAGTTTGTGAGCACTGGGCCTCTAATTACAAGTCGCCTCTGGTAGATCAAACCCAGAGTTAATTTTTCCTTTTTGCTTAGGTGTAAGAGCAAAAGGAATAGGCAACTTTGTCTGTTTTGAAACTTTGTTGCGGGTAGGATTACCGATCACAGCAGAACAATCACTGAGATTGCATGCTGGCAGCCAGCACCTCACACTCCCGTTCACACAGGAGGGACTTAGGGGTGGTTAGCGTCTGTAGGAGGGAGGGAAGGAAGCCCAGTTAGACACCTCAGTGCCGGCAGGCCAGCCCCACCCTGCTTCCCTGGGCTTGTGCCAGGCTGCAGGTGTGAAGACAGGGGAGGGACGCCTGCCTGAGCCCTCCTGGCACTATCTGCAGGAACTCTCTTCGCTTTCATTTCCAGGGATTTAGCTGTTACAGGGGAGACAGTGACTTCTTCAGATGGGCCTGGCATTTCTATTGCGGTGTGAGGAGTCACAAAGGGAGAGCAGCAGAAGGTGCTCAGTAGGACTTTTCTGAATAAATAAGTTAGTGACTGTCATTGCTGCAACAAAGGAGAGACGGCTTTGGTATTTAGATCTTGTTCTGGGTTTCTCCACTAATGACCCCGGTGCCCTCTGACCCCAGCATCCTCTACCGGCCCCCCATGGGGAGACAGAACCGACCTAGCTGGCTGTTCACTTGTGGGGGCCATTTGTGTTTCCCAGGACAGGGTGGCCTTTCCACTCAGACCTAGCTTAAGCTACCCAGCGGCACTGGGAGACAGAGGCATCCCCCACCCACAGGTTCTCTCCTTCTGTCTTCCCCTGGCAAGGGCTCTGTGCCCAAGGGAGGGCAGGTGCCTTTGGGTGGGGAGCGAGCAGGGAGCAG